>JAGKTI010001266.1:6840-41146 GCA_018397915.1 Birgus latro | reverse complement strand
GGGAAACTGTAACCATGAAAGAGATAAAAAGAAATAACAGTTATGCTACTACTGGATAATTCTGTTCAGCCAAGAAATTGTACCAGCACTCAAAGGAAACCAAATTTTATTAATGTTGCCTATGAAAACCGTCTGATGTTTCAACGAGAGATTAATACCAGTTGTCAGAACCAGAAAAGGAATAAGCTAAATATTTCATTCAATACGTTCAATTCAGTACTACAAACAAAATACAGTAGGCGGAATTTTTATACATCATGTGACTGATTACTAAAAACTGCATTACCTGGACGGTGTATTAAGTGCATTAACCCCGCATAAGAAGCAAAATAAGCAGAGAACACTTCCTCCGTCTCTTTACTTCTTCGTTTGTCTGTCTGTCTGTATATCTCTTTACTTACATAAAAACAGGCTACCCAGATTTCAACTTCTCACTAAACACAGGCAAATCGGAGTTACAGATAATGTTTTGGAAATATAAAATGATTTTCCTGATCGTTTTAATTTCCATGCCTCTCCTGGAAGACTGGAACCCCTCCTCTTGCTCCTACTAACACTGTCTAGGCGAATCATGCAGGTGAGTCTAACTACTAATATTCTGTTCGGGTGTGTGTGTGTGTGTGTCCGTGTTTTTTTTTTCTGTTGTGTATCCTTTTTTTCTGTTCTGTTGTGTGTGTGTGCGTGTTTTTCTTCTGCTTCACTGTTGTTTGCGTGTGTTTATCTTCTGTTTCACTGTTGTTCTGTAGTAATTTAAGTAGTTTGGAGTTAATTTAGAGTTTGACATATATTCTACGAAGGTTGAGCATTATTTCAGCGTTCTGTAGATGATTTTATTACGCATCCAAAAAGCGGAAACTCTTAACTTCACCCTGTTTCGCTTTTTGCTGTCTGGTAAAAACATCTACAGCAGGTTATGGAAATTTTTTGGTCCCTGAATTTAATATATATACAAAGAACGAATCAAGGTGCCTGGTGGTGTAGTGGTCTAAGATGCCAGTCGGGTTGAGGATCATGTGCTGTGGGTGCGTTGATTTCAGCCCCTTAAAAGCGACTGGATTTATGGTTCTTGAATGTCACCAAGCTGAATGGCAACGTACCCTTAGTAGTTCTGGATTACTGTAGCCTAACCTCTGACCCCTACTTCCATGAGGGGTACTGTGATACTTTTTTCGCATGTACAAAAGACTACAAAAAAGCGGACCAGTTTGATCTTTCTAGTGTATGATAGGCAGTAAATATGATATCCATTCAGTGATTCGGAGATAAGAGTATGTGGATAGATCGTCACTGAAATAATACATACGATACTTTGATTTTCGAAATTAAGTATTCAGTTAGTGATCAGTGGCGTAAAGTATTTCTAACCCTATATAAATTCAGTATTTCTAATCCTGTATCATGCTATATGACCTTTGCATATTGATATTTCTAAGTCTGTTCTCTGTATGAAATTTAAAAACATGTTACAGTTATATCTAAACCTGTAATATGATATTTCTAAACCCGCACCATTTGTAACACTTCAAATCATGCACAGTACTAACTTCCACATTCCTAATCTTGTACTAACTGTATCTCCAAATCTGTACTAAATTGTGTTCATTGTTCTCCAAATCTGTACCAAGTTTTGTTCAGGGATCTCCAAGACTTTACTAATTCTTGTTCATTGGTCTCCATATCTGTACTAATTCTTTTTCATTGTTCTCCAAATCTGTACTAATTCTTGTTCCCGGCGTACAGCGACGGGCAATATGCAGCTGGGTACCTTGGATGAACAGCGGCTGCGTAAGATCAAGCAGCTGGAGATGGTGGGTCCGGCTCCTCAAGAGGCCAAAGAACAAGTCTTCCAGAAACCTGTCTTCACCACACCTCTTATCAGGTCAGTGTTTTTAGCTTTCTTGAAGGGGGGGGGGGTGACGGGAGAGGAGATAAATACATGTTTACTCTTTTCACTGTAACTTGGTCTAAAATTGCCATCTCTCCGTCATTAGTGCTGAGTTGTTGCAGTAGATTAATACTTGGGTAGGATGCTAGTCACGAAGTAGTGCTGTGTAGAGAGCTTCCTGTGAGGGGATGGGTATGGAGGAGAAGATAAATTAATGCATACTCTTTTCACTGTAACTTGGCCTAAAATTGCTATCTCTCCATCATTAGTTCTGCGTTGTGGCAGTAGATAACACTAGAGTATGATGCTAGTCATGAAGAAGTGCCACGAAAAGGCTCAGAGACTTTATTGAAATGAGCGATTAAGTTCTTTATGGTTTGTGCCCCCAATTTTATCCTTATCCGTGTTTCAGAATATGGATAGGAAGTGACTATTCTTTATATTTTGGAGAATTTACATTACATAATTATGCTATATACTTCGAGAGACTAGCCCAGGACCCCTAAGTATCAGAATGGGTAACTTGAGATGGGAGACTAGCCCAGGACCCTTACGTACCAGAAGGAGTAACTTGAGGCAATATTACAGTTTTGGCGTTTCTTCCTTGTTAATTTTGACGTGATGTTCCCCTCTGCAGCGTGGACAACCTGGCTGAGGGCGAGCGGTGCCATCTGGAGTGCCGCCTGGAACCCATCAATGACCCTAATCTCAAGGTGGAGTGGTTCATGAATGGCGTCGAGATCAAGGCTGGTGAGTTGAAACATGGCGTCTTGGTGGAAGTTAAGGTTTGATTGTTGATACTGATAAGGATAATTTAGAGTGTGATGGTGATGGTTGTGATGAGAACGATGCTGATGTGATAATGAAGAGATGGTGATGATATTTTTAGTGATGGCGATGATGATAGTAGCTGTAGTAGTGATGATAAATGATAATGGAGATGAAGCTGATAATGATGAGATGGTGATGATAATTTTGATGATGGCGATGAGGATAGTAGCTGTAGTAGTGACGATAAATGATAATGAAGGTCAAGCTGATAAAGGCTGGCAAATAAACACTACCCCTCATGTCTCATATCTCCCCTTCAGGTCACCGCTTCCGCACCACACACGACTTTGGCTACGTTGCCCTTGACATCCTCTACACCTACGGGGAGGACTCTGGCAACTACCTCTGCAAGGCTACCAATAAGGTCGGCGAGGCTGTCAACTCATGCAGTGTTTCTTGTGCAGGTGAGAAAACAGAGTTGATACTGTATATTAGATGGAAATACTTGCAAGGAAAACCTAAATTGGAATTTCGAGTTTTCATCTGTTTTACCATCCACCTGGAGTGCTTTAGCCTACTGGATCATAAAATATCCAGGTGCCGGTATTACGATTGCCATATTGCTGGAGAGGGGCGCCTTCCCGTGGTGGCACTGACAAGCGGGGGGGTGGGGGATTCACTGCCCAGTTATACGAACGTCCCTCATCTCCCCCCCTATCCCACAGAAAGAGGATGGTGGACTGCCGGAGAAAGGCATTTACAACCTGCAGTCCACTGGGTTCAAGTTACAGATTAACCTACACTTATTATCACAGTGATTGCAATATGTTTCAAGTATACGTGTCATATTACTCGCCCCACTTCTTGCCCAACCAACAAAATTAAACATCAGGAGTCTAATTAAATTCTGTCACTTCCCACAGCTCGCCGATCCATCTACTTGGACACTCAGCATCCTGAGGGCTGGGAGAAGATCCAGAGTCTCGAACAGAGAGGCCGCCATGAACGTATTGAAGTCAGTGAGGCTCCCATGCAGGCTCCCAGGTTCACCTCTGAGCTCCGGGTGAGAGGACGAGTCTTCTTGTTTTGGTATAAGGGTTATTGATGCAGGGTTAGTTTAGAGGGCGGGGAAGAGGCTTGTGCTATACAGTTGGATTTTTTTTTTTTTTTTTTACTTCCATGACTATTTTGTTTTTTTTATATTTTGCTTGCTGTCAGTTGCTTTGCCATTTGGCTCTGAGAGCAAGATAAAACAATTCACTCTGTGTAACACATAAATAGTTCAACTTATACCACAACAGAAATAAGGCCTAATGAACTGTAACTTAGATAAAGGATGCATGGCCATGTGACTGAAATACGTCCATGTGTACTGAAATATGAATGTGTGTCTTTGTGTGTTTGTTTATACTGATGCGTTATAGTATCTATTAATGTGTGATTATATATCCTGATAATTGACCATGTGTGTCGTCTGGCCTCGTATAATATGTGTTTTTTGTATCATACATACTGAAGCGTGGCCTTAGGTGTGATTGTATATGATGCCTTACTCAGAGTCGTAATATGTGCACCGTATGTAATCAGTTGTAACTATGCACTGACTTCTGGCTCACCTGCAGGGCAACACATTACTATCTGAGGGTCAACATGTGCATCTGGAAGGCCGAGTGGAGCCAGTGCACGATCCAAGCCTCAAGGTGGAGTGGTACCACAATGGAAAGGCTCTGCAGTCCGCCTCACGATTCCACACTACCTTCGACTTTGGCTATGTTGCCCTGGATATCACCGGCGTCTACCCTGAGGACTCTGGAGAATATACCTGCCGTGCCTACAACCTCATGGGAGAGGCAGTGTCGTCCATCTCCTTCAAGGTGGAGGGCAAGGAGAACATCATCTACGAGTCTGCCCGGCCTGAAGGTCTGGAGAAGATCAGGCAGCTGGAGGACGCCTCTAAGATGCGTCGCCAGGTGAGATATTGAGCCTCAGATAAGCCCAAAATTCTTTAGCTTTAAATGCCAAACCTTAAACCTCATTTTCTTAAAGCATGATTTTGGCTACTTCGTCCTTGCTTTTCTCACCGCGTCATATCTCAGTAACTCTTAAGTCTTTAATTTTGTTGTAGGGCGAAACTGTAATAATCCATTTAAAAAAAAAATCACTCTCTTCAGGCCTTGGAAAGCACCCGCACCTTCCAACGAAACTCATAAGTCAGCCAGTCCATATTTGTTCTTTACTCTGTCTTTCTTCATCCCATCTTTTTGTCAATAATTAGGCTGGAATGAAGAATAATAGTGAGCCATAAACAAAATCTCTTGTCCCTTCCACAATTCATGGAAGTCAACCGAATATTCCAACACATTTAAATCAACTAGTCACTTTTTTCATCAAACGATATTTTTTCTCTCATCCATCTGTCTCTCTAAAATTAGGTTAAAATAAAGAGCAACAGTGATCCATAAATAAAACCTCTTCTCCGTCCCTTCAGGTTGTGGAAGAAACCCGCACTTTCCAGCGCCCTGTCTTCACCCAGCCGCTGCAGAATCTGGACAACTTGATAGAGGGCCAGACAGCTCACTTCGAATGCCGCCTCATCCCTGTCGGAGATCCCAAGCTCAAGGTTGAATGGTTCAGGAATGAGAAACCGATTGAGACAAGTGAGTTTATGATGAGATGTAGATTTAGGTACATATTAATACAGATATAAATAACAGTAGATATGGACAGAGACAGATGTAGGTTGGTGACTCATTGAAGGATAGGAAAGCTATTGAGATAAACAAATTTTACACGAAATATATATTTAGGTAGGCACTGATACGTATATAGACAGTTGTAAATACAGATACCAAATTTTGAATCAGGACAGCTGGCCCCTGATATTGGGAAAACAATGGAGAAGAAAATAGAGACGAATATGAGTTAGTTATTACATGGATCGGAAACATATATAGACAAGTGAGCTGAAACCCATACTCAAGTGTCAACATCCTTCTTTCTTATCGGCAGGCTCTCGCATCAACCGCACGCATGACTTTGGCTACGTTGCCCTCGACATCACAGGCGTACGTGCTGACGATGAGGGTATCTACATGTGCCGTGCTTCCAATGATCTGGGCGAGGCTGTTACTACTGCTTCTATCAAGATCAAGTGTAAGTGTCTTTAGAGTGCTCTCCTGAACTTTGATTGTCTAACAGCAGAAAGAATGAAATAAAAAAGACCTCACATCATTCATGGAGTAAAATGATCACATACATGGGGAGGGAAACGAAAGTCTAAGCCGAAGACTAACTTGACAGGACGATTAGACATTTATCGTCTGTATTTAATTCTGAAGTGGAAGTTAAATACCTCTCCTGTAAACAGAGGATAATTATATATTGTTTTATATTCACGTGATGTTAAAATGAAATTCTTTCCCTATAAAATAAAGGAATTCTAATAGTTGCCTTTGTTTGCTATTTGAACAGCTCATGCCACCATCCAAATGGACACTCAACATCCTGAGGGCATGAAAAAGATTCAGGCCCTTGAGGACCGTAAGCCTGCAGCACGAGGCGATGTTCCAGACAAGGTGAGAGCATTATTTAAGTTCAGACAGTGTTGATGTGAAAATGTTCAACTGAGTACTTTTGACAGTACACACACACACACACACACACACATACATTGATATGATGCTTTTTGCAAGGTTATTAGAAATGGTTGGAGAAAGAAGTGTACTAACTCGCCATGGTTCAGAAATAACATTCTTATATCTTGCAGTAACACCAGTGAACCTTGTTGGGTAGAGTTCCTTCCCTGGATGTATGAGGGAAATGTTTTGGTAAACTATGTACAGTATGTGTGTTTTTGAAGTCTTTTCCTTGTTTCTTGCTCTTCTCTAGCACATATGTATATCAGTGTAATAATAGAGTCAGGATGATGATGACGATGATATTTATGGCGACGGTATGTGTTCTGTGCAGGTTTACGACAAGCCAGTGTTCACGACGGCTTTGAGTGGACCAGCCCAGGTTATTGAGGGTCAGAGGGCTCACTATGAATGCCGTGTCATGCCAGTCGGTGACCCCAACATGAGATTCGAATGGTATTGCAATGGCGTTGAGCTCAAGATGGGTAAGTGATTCTAGTATATGTGGAACTGTGTGAATTTTGTGCATATTTCAGTCTTTTGTAATCTCTTATTTGATTTTTTCATTAATTCACCATTGGGGTTCTGTTACTTGAAATTATGAAATGGATTGTTTATTCGCTTGTGTATGCTATGATATAAGGTACGATGAGAATAGATGAACTAATGTGAGGACTTACTGTTTTGTGAGATATTGTGAAGGTAGAGTAATGTGAGGAAGAAGAAGAGATTGCACGTACATATTATCTAGTGTGAGGATGGATAGAATAGTTTGAAAGTATGTAAAGTAGTGTAAGAACGAGTAGGAATATATAAAGATTCATGTATATATTAGGTAGTGTGAAGATAAATAGAGTAGTTTGAAGATACATTAGGTAGTGTAAGTGTGTATGAGAACTAGCAGGAGTATACAAAGATTCAGTTACTATTCCTCCAACTTATGGCTCCTTCTCATGTGCCCGTAGGTTCACGCTTCACCACCAGCCACGACTTTGGCTTCGTGACTCTGGACATCCTGCAGTGCGTGGCCGAGGATTCTGGTGTCTACATGTGCAAGGCCATCAACCAGGCTGGAGAAGCCGTTAGTTCTTGCACCACCAGGGTTATTGGTCAGTATCGGGAGAATTAAAGGTTTCGTGTTCTGCTGAGTTATTCCATCCACTGTGATTATTGACGTAAAATTATCTATCATTTTAGAAGGCTAGATTTACCAAATTCTGTATGATTCAGGCTCCATGTTATCCATAGATGGGAAAATGTGATAATGTGATGATGATGATGATACATGCAGATAGACAGGCAGACATTTTCTTTTTTATTAACAACTTTCCCTTGACTTACAGTACATTTATGAGGCAGTTGTCCACTTTTGTCCAGGTAATCAGAATAGTTGAGTGACATCTTATATACTGATCTAAAAAAAAACTCATTATGTTCTCCTTCTTCCCCCCCACAGCCAGGGGCAACATCCTGGGAGACCCTCTTCATCCTGGCTGGGAGACCATCAAGCTTCGCGAGACTCAGTGGAACCGCGTACCAGAGACCCCTGTTTCGCCAGAGCACCTTGAGCCTCCTATGTTCACCAAACACCTGGAAAGCCATGAGCGCCTGCAGGTGGGTACTGATGTCGTGTATATATCTTTCTGTCTGTCTGTCTCTTGTCTGTCCGCCTTTTGTCTTTCTGTCTTTTGTCTTTCTGTCTCTTGTCTGTCCGTCTTTTGTCTTTCTGTCTCTTGTCTCTCCGTCTGTCTGTTTGCCATAGCTTAGATAAATTAAAGGTGGAGAGGGATCACAGACCCTACCCTCACTGCCCCAATCCCCTTTTTGTCTGTCTGTGTTTATGCCTATCTATCTATCAGTCTGTCTGTATCTCTGTCTACTTACCCATCTGTGTGTCATTATAGAGGAGAGACCACTCTTATAGTTAGTTCTCATTAATTTAGCCTGTATGGCGGTGGTGGGGTAATAATATAAACGAAACTAATAATTACTTCTTCCTTGATACACAGGAGGGTGAGAACATACACCTAGAGGCTCAAGTACAGCCAGCCAACGACCCCAACCTCAGCATTGAGTGGTTCAAGAATGGCGTGCAGCTGGCTACTGGTATGTCTTGTTTATGGGGTCACTTATTTTGATTTCTAAGTGGGTGTGGCTGTCAGGTTAATTGTGTTGTCCGATTGAACCCTTAAACTTTGGCCAGACCTTTTTGTTTTGTAATTTCCTGCATAAACGGTTCACCAGTAAGTTAAATAACCACTTCATATTGACAAGTCTTTCCAAGCTAAACATGTCTAATCTGGAAAGTAAAAAATTATAGCATTATCGTAGTGAAAGGATTAATGGAGTGTCATATACTAAGAACTTTAATAATCCTTTTGCTATTTCTTTCCAAAAAAAAAAAAAAGGTAAAATATCATGCATAAAGTGATAGGATTAAGGCTGCAAAATCCTTCAATATGTTTATATATGATGAAAGTATGGGAAAAAATTCAGCCGTATGGAACAAATATATGGCCTTAAGAATGTTGCAAATTTCATATTTTTGGCGGGAAAACCGAACGTCAGATGATGCCAACCGAAGTTTAAGGGTTAAAGCTTGTGGCACTGAGGTTAGTTTATTTCTTGGTATATAACTAGCTTTTTAAATATTGTGTTTATCGTGCATTTTATATCATGGTTTTGTTGTTCAGTGTGATTTATTATTTTGTTGTAATGTTAGTTGTTCCAATATGTTTTCAATAAGTAATTTGGCTTGTTTTTGTTTCGTCCATTTTTTTTATTCGTCAGTATATGGTGCATATGACAGTGCAGAGATGCACTTAACACTGCACTAAAATTGGCATCATGAGACCCAGAGTGTTGAAAAAAGTCTCTTGCAGTACGAGGTGTGTGTGTGTGAGTGTGTGTGTAAAGTGTAACTGCGAGGTGTGTAAGCAGTGTAACAGTGTGAGGTGTGGAGTATCTTCAACTGCACAGTGACTTTGCAAAAGCCATGGGTATCTCAAAAATTTTTGCTGCATTAACGTACTGTACATTGTGTTATGTGTCCATATGTGACTTTAAATAGTGACAGTTTGTAGAAGTGTTTATGTTCAGTGATTTTTTTTATCTGTTCCAACCCGTTCAGCCTGAGAGATCTCTTGAATGAAAAAATCTGATGTTAACCAGAACAGAAGAAAAGAAACATCCTCAGACTGAAGGGGCTTATTAGGGATTGCCTTTAACCCCTTCAGCAAGAGGAGTCTCTCTGTAATTGATGAAATTGTCTGGCGTTAGCCAGATTAAAAGAAAATTACGTACTGTGGCTGAAAGGGTTATGTTTACTAACATAGGATTTCATGTAATTAAGTTCTTTAGATACGGTACACCAAATAATGTGTGAGTACTACTCATCAGCTAACTGTGTGCACTTTAGTTTAGGAGAGTATTACCATCACATTTCATGTTGACTAAAATTGCGCTGATAACCTACCACCCTCTTGTCACCCTGCTTCACCAGGCCGAGGAGGGATTGTGGGCTCCTACAATGAAGGTACAGCCCCCTGATTTCAACTGCTTTTATGTGCCCGAGTTATGAGTATCGTAGTTAGTGTTTTGTTGATCCGGTGGTGGCTCTTTCGGGTGACCAGCATGCAGTTCTTGGCACGATTATGAATTGGGGACGTATCCTCATGGAATTAGATGGTTCCCTAGCATCTTTTCCAAGACTATTTATTTTGCATAGTAAAGCCCTCCTGTATATTATTCTAATCTAATCCCTTCCACCATGGAATCTCTTCTAAGCTGAACAAAATTGTCCAGCACAATCAATAATAATTACAACGTGCAACCTCGTACTGATGTGGTCATGGAGACTGCTTCCATACCCTTCACCTCGAGGGACATTCCTAAGTTAAAATGTTTTCTTCTGGTGTTACCGACAGTCAAAATAAAATGCAGAACTTGTCATTGTGTTGAATAGATTAATATCATTGTAGTGGCCTGAAATATCATACAAGAGATTACATGTGCCATTTGCAAAAATAAACTAGTAAGAAGAAGGTGCTAAGGAGTTTTCTGAGCCCGTGAGAGTACGAGCCTAAAATTTGCTTATTTTTCTATCTGCACAGCATCCTGAAGAGAATAAATAATGGGAATAAGAAAATGTGGATTATATAAGGCTGCAAGCTCTCTCCTATACAATATACTGTATGTTCATGCAATGTCTGCATGAGGCTTTGAAAATGCATGCTTAAGGGATGTATGAAGAAACCTTTGTAGCTGGTTAGTCGAGGAGCCGAGCAGTTATAATAAAATGAGTCAAAATAATAGTGATAATAGTTGAAAGAGATCAGTAAAAGAAAAATAACCAATATTAAGTCACGTACTCAGTATGCCCTATTTGCGCTTTATACTATATATATAGAGGCTTCACAGATTCCTTGGACAAAAAGGTATATGGTAATTGACATAAGTAAAATGTTTGAGCTCAGATTCCCTGATGATATATATTAGATTTTCTTGATTCGATAATTTACCCATCCCATTTAATAGTGAGATGCAGAATTTAGATAGTGAGAAATATAACAAGAAAATTTTCACCTCAGTTATTAGTGGGAATGGAGGGATTAATGCATTTATTTAGAGTTATAATAAAGCAAAATGGCATTACATTAATTAACTCAACACGTTAGTTTTAATAGAGTTAAAATAAAATGAATGGTGATGGAGACGTAATAAATTTCATGGTGACAGATTTAAATTTTCCCGCCATAAGGTAACTCACCTGATGAGAGAGAAGTAGGAAGATGATGATAATGTATAAACTGTTTAAAAATATCAAATGAGTCTCATTTTTCCCGCCACAGGTACCCGCATTCGTAGCACCTTTGACTTCGGCCACGTAACCCTAGACATCTCGGGTCTGCGTGAGGATGATTCCGGCATTTACACCTGCAAGGCCGTCAACCGAGTGGGAGAGGCCGTATCTACCTGTAACCTCAAGATCTTTGGTAAGTTGGCCTTGTTTTTTGTCAGTTCACAGTTTAAAATGAAGTTGGCCTTGTTTTTTTGTTAGTTTACAGTTTAAAATGAAGTTGGCCTTGTTTTTTTCTCAGTTCACGGTTTAAAATGGAGTTGGCCTTGTTTTTTGTCAGTTCACAGTTAAATATGAGAAGTTGGGCTTGTTTTTTGTCAGTTCGGAGTTTAAATTGTCGTGTTGCTGTATTATTTTGATGAGTTTATTACGTTTGAAGTCATGGTTAGTAATTTATTTCCATTATCAATATGCTGAACTAATGTGATATGAATTTTAGCTAGATTTTTTCATTAGGTTTGGACAGTTTCAAGATGGTGTAAATTGAGTATTGGCCATAACATATTCAGTCAGAAAAAAGAATCGCTTCTCACTGGTTCAGTAAATATAAACCTCATCCATTCGTTAATTAGTCAGTAAGTTAGTCGATCAGGCAACCATTCATCCATCCATTCATCCATCCATCAGTCAGTCAGTTAATCAGTCAGACTTATCCATCCATCCATCATCAGTCAGTCAGTCAATCAATCAACCAGTCAGTTAGTCAATCAATCAATCAATCATCCATCCATCCATCCATCCATCCATCCATCCATCCATTAGTCAGTCAGTCAGTCAATCAGTCATCCATCCATCCATCCATCAGCTAATTACTCCTACCCACAGATCGGCACTGGCTGATCGGGGAGTCCTCACACCCCGACGCCCTGCCTAAGATTGCCGAGTTGGAACAGGTGACCACCACTACGACCCAGGTTGTGGAGCCCACCTATGATGTCCCAGTGTTTATCTCTCACCTCAACGACGTGGAGTGTCATGAGGGAGATACCGCTCACTTTGAATGCAAGGTTGAGCCATCCCGTGACCCTACAATGAAAATCGGTGAGTAAACGTGAGGAATTTTGTTTACAGTAACTATAAGGAGTTTTGTCAGTAAGGAAAACTTTTCATAGTTGCATTACTGTAGTAGGTAAAGATCTGGACCATATGTTTTTATAATTTTGCATTCTTCGACTCCTGTGCCCTGTCGTTTTCTGTGTCTGGATGATGATGATGATGATGTCGACTACAGCAGCCTAGCCTCAGGTCCTTACACCTCGAACGGGACAGTATGGAACTGGCTGATTGGTGTGCTGCAGATAGAGAAGAAGGTTCCAGTTTATGCCTATCGATAACAGTAATCACTACAACATGCATTTTCTACCCCAACAGAATGGTTCGTCAATGGTAAGCCCATGAAGGCAGCCTCCCGCTACGCTGCCACCTATGACTTCGGCTTTGTGTCCCTGGATTGCAGCCACTGCTATGCCGAGGACTCCGGCGTCTACATGTGCAAAGCCACCAATTCCAAGGGCTCAGCCTCCACCTCAGGCACGCTCAAGTGTCTCAGCAAGGCCAACCTCTTCTTCGACACCCAGCACCCGCAGGGCAAGGCTGGCCTCGAAGCGGTAAGGACATGCAGTTGCCACTTGCTTGTTAATCAGAAACTATCAGGAAACTTTCAATAATATTAATAGTAACTGCAAAACCAGTCAGAAAACTTTAATGAATATTGCCAACCGCAAACTTTTGCATTATTTGCAACCCCTTCATACTTTTTTTTGGTGGGAGGGGATGGTAAACGCTAGATGATTTTATAATAATTTATAGTAAGTTGTGGCTTAGTCACCTCTTATGGGATTAAAGCCACTGGAGACGGACAGACAGACAAACATATGCTTACATTAATACCATACATACATACATACATAAATATATATATATATATAAAAATGTTAATGTCCTTCCTGCTTTTCCCCACAGGTTGAGGAGGCTGAGCGCGCCTACTGGGCCAAATACCAAAGGCAAGCATCAGAAGCAGACGCCACCTACCCCAAACCATTCTTCACCAGACCTCTGCAGGCCAATTTCTCGCTCAATGAGAACCAGGTTTGTGATATTTATTTATTTATTTATTTCATTTTTGCTACATAGGCCTTGTTATTTGCCTGTTTGAAAGTAGTAGTAGTAGTTGTTGTTGTTGTTGTTGTTGTACTGTAGCTCCAGGTTCATCTTCAGTGTGAACCCAGTGGTCTGCAGGCTGACATTGTCCTCCTTCAGTCCACTATCCTCTTTTTGGAGGATAGGAAGGGACTTGAGGGACGCTAGAAAAGAATATCATAATAAAAAAACGCGATAGAAAAGAACGTCAAAATCAAATGAATCACCAAAAATTATTAAGAAAAAGAAAATTGGATGTAAAAACGAGTGAGATTGGACTTGTGAATCATGACCCTCTTCCCAACAGGCTCTGCATATGGAGGCTAACGTCGAACCCAAGAAGGACCCCGACCTCAAGATAGAATGGTTCTTGAATGGTAAGGTGCTTGAGAAGTCGTCCCGCTACAAGACCACCTACGACTTTGGCCTAGTGACCCTTGACCTGAATGACTGCTATGAGCGCGACCAGGGCATCTACACCTGCCGGGCCTACAATAAGGTGAGAAGAGAGATTTTGTTGAATATTAAAGCTTTTACTACGATGATAGGTCTGGTTTTAGTCTTATCACCTTGTATCTGTTGAGCTTGAAGGAAACCTCGTGTAGTTAAGGGGTTAATGGTCCTATCTGACCTTTCAACATAGAAAAGCTTCCTCTATGCCTTGTAGAAAGTAAAAAAAAAAAAAGTCTGGAGATAAAGAATAAACATGAAAGATGGTATAATTGTAGCACAGCATAGCATAATTCAGATCCCATCTCACTCTATCCCTCAGGAAAGAATTAGAGATGATGATGATGATCATAATTGCTTAGCACAATCCCTCTGAACAGTTTCATGAAGCTGTGAGGGAATTATAACCGTAACTGCATATACAGACTTTTCCCGTAGATATTTCTCGTAACTTATTTGCCAGGTGAAATGGGATGTGTAAATAATAATACTTTTGTACGTTTTTTTCAGGCTGGTGAGGCGTTCTGCACGTCTACCGTTGTGGTGGGCAGCAAGGACGTACTGATTGAGACTACTCAGCACCCAGCTGGTGATGCTGGCCTTGAAGCTATCCAGGTAATTTTGGAACTGTAAAAAATGTAGTGTGAACAGAATTAGGGAAGGGGAGTGGGAGATTAAAAATGATGATGGCGATGATTAAGAACGAGAAGTATGATCTTAATTAGAGAGAGGGGAAGAGGGAGAGGGAGATTGATAATGATGATGTTGAGATTGAGATAG
Source organism: Birgus latro (assembly GCA_018397915.1). Classification (NCBI taxonomy): domain Eukaryota; kingdom Metazoa; phylum Arthropoda; class Malacostraca; order Decapoda; family Coenobitidae; genus Birgus; species Birgus latro. The sequence goes on along the minus strand of JAGKTI010001266.1, from coordinate 26,628 downwards.
GGCTAATGATGATGACAATTTTGAGTGTATTAATTTCTCATTCTCTGTGCTTTACAAGAAACTGGAGGAGATGAACCTGCGCCGAGATGACCGCTTGATACCCGACGAGGAAGGTCATCCACCAGTCTTCACCAAACCATTCAAGGTGAGTGTCCCCTTCACCCAGAACAGTGGACCTTTTTCTCTTTAAGTCTCCCTTCTGTCCAAATGTATGAACCTTTGTTTCTTTTCTTTTCGCCTCCCGATCGTCCAAAAACATGAACCAGTTTGCCATTGAGTCTCCCCCTCTTCCAAAATTATGACTATTCTTTCTTAAAATCTCTCCTTCTGCCAAAATATGAACTATTTTGGCTTTGAGTTTTCTTTACAGCCAAAACCATGAACCATTGTCGGTCTTCTTTCTAGTCAAAAATATGAACCGTTTTCTGTGACTCTGACGATGATGATGATGACGAAACCTATTAACCTTGATCACCATAATTATATTTCCAGAATCTCAGCAACATCGAGGAAGGGGAGATCGCTCACTTCGAGGGAACACTTATTCCTGTTGGTGACCAGACCATGAGGGTGGAATGGTTCTTCAATGGCGAACCATTGAAGGCCTCCCACAGAGTCCGAACCGTGTATGCATTTGGAATGGTTGTTCTTGAGGTCTTAGGAACAAAGGTGGGTTTAGGAGACGTTGATACATTGACATTATTTTTACTTCATTCTACTACGTGACTGCTTGTATGATATGACTGGTTAATGGCCTAGTAGTCAGAATATCCGGAGAGTGAGGACCCTATATGCGTAATTATTGATCTCTAGTAGGTGACTGGAATTATTATTTTTTTTTTATCATTTGATTCCACTAAGGGAGTAGGCTGGCCATATATTCTTAACTATTTTAGACTATGCTGGAGTAACCTTGGGCCTTAAATCGTGAAGGGAATGATATGGGATTGGCTTTTGTATTTTTTCTGCTATTAATCTGCTGTATATTATCACACTCTCTCCAGATCGCCGATAGTGGAGAATACACGTGCAAGGCACACAACAAGTGGGGCAAGGCTGAATGTTCCGTGACTCTCGAATGTGTTGACCGCGCCCATGGTCAGCCTCCTAAGTTCACTACCCACATCCAGAGCTTGGAGGGCCTCAAAGATGGCGACTCTGCTCACTTTGAATGCACTCTGATCCCTGTTGGTGATCCAAACATGAAGGTCGAGTGGTTCCACAATGGTGAGCCTCTTAGGAATGCCACTCGTATCAAGACCGTTAGTGACTTCGGCTTTGTTGTTCTGGACATCGCCTACCTGCAGAACCACGATGCTGGCGAGTGGATGTGCAAGGCCACCAACAAGTATGGCTCTGACACCACAAAAGCCTACCTGAACTGCTTCGGCATGGGAGGAGTGTACACAGACTCCCTGCAGCCCAACTCACTGGACAAGATCGCTGCACTTGAAGGCCACAAGACAACTATGAAGGCTGCTATGGAGGCTACAGCAGCTGAGGCTCCTAAATTCGTCACCCAGATTGCCAATATCGATCGGTGCGTTGAGGGACAGAGTGCCCACTTTGAGGCTCGACTCACGCCTGTGAATGATTCCAACCTTGTAGTGGAATGGTACAAGGATGGTAAGAAGCTTCCCTCTGGTCATCGGTATAGGACCTTCCATGACTTTGGCATTGTCATTCTCGACATCCTGTACTGTTACGAAGAAGACTCAGGTGTTTATGAGGCACGTGCTGTTAATAAGCTTGGCGAGGACAGGACTACAGCCACCTTGAAGTGCCTCAGCAAGACCAATCTAATTTTGACACCCCAAGTGCCAAAGAGCATGGAGGGAGGCCTGCAGAAACTCCAGAACTTGGAAGACACTGCCTGGATGCGCCGTGACTCAGTTACATCTGAAAGGGTCGGTATGGCGCCCAAATTCACTGTACCTCTCAGCAATATTGACAGCATGAAGGAAGGTGAGAATGCCCACTTTGAAGCTCGCCTCGTACCAACTGATGATCCTCGCCTCAAGGTTGAGTGGTACTGGAATGGCAAGCCCATGAAATACAGCTCTCGCATCCGTCAGTTCTGCGACTTTGGATTTGTGATCATGGAGATTTCACCCATCTACCCAGAAGACTCTGGAGAGTACATGTGCAGAGCCTATAATGACTATGGTGAAGCTGTTACGAAGGCAACACTCAAATGTGAAGGAAAACGGTCCATTATCTTGGAAACTCAGCTTCCAAAATCTATGCAAAAGGGTATGGAAAAGATTGCTGAGTTGGAGGGCCTGATGATCAAGTCACCTGATTTGGGAACACCAACTGATTCTGGTCAGCCACCACAGTTTGTCACTCAGCCTCAAGACCAGACAATTGGCGAAAATGGACTTGCACACTTTGAGTGTCGTCTCATGCCTGTGAATGATCCCGACCTGCGCGTTGAGTGGTATCATAATGGCCGCCCTCTGAGTGCAGGATCGCGTATTAAGACCATCAATGACTTCGGATTTGTCATTCTTGAAATGGCCAACTGCTATGGTAAAGATAGCGGCACTTACAAATGCCGCGCAATTAATAAGCATGGAGAAGCTTCTGTAGAATGTAAGCTCACTGTCTCCAGCAAGAGTGGCATTATTCTGGAGCCACAGGCAACCAAGAGTTTCAAGGACTGTACCGAATCCATCCAGAAACTGGAAGAGAGCATGTGGAAGAAGGAAGATATTCCTCAAGAAGAAGAGAAGCCTTGCCCACCACGGTTCGTTACTGAGCTCCAAGACATTCATGATCTTGTTGAAGGCCAACCAGCTCACTTTGATTGTCGGGTGGAGCCTGTGGGAGACTCAACCATGCGCATTGAGTGGTTCCACAATGGCATGCCCCTTGCCGCTGGATCACGTGTGCATATGATGGATGACTTTGGTTTTGTTGTGCTTGACCTGGAATGGACCTTCGCCAGAGACACTGGTGAGTACATCTGCCGAGCCACCAACAAGTGGGGTCAGGCCACAACCAAGGCCATGCTCAATGTTCGCTTCAAGCACGGTGTTGACCTCAGCACACAGCTGCCTCAGGGCATGACTGCTGAGAAGTTGAAGGAACTTGAGCGTGGTCCTCTCAGCGAAGTACACGAAGCTGATGCCGAAATGATGCCACCAAAGTTCACCGTCCCCATCAAGAGCCAGAGCTTGGAGGAGGGCGATCGGGCCTTCTTTGAAGCACGTGTTGAACCACGCAACGACCCCAACCTTCAGGTGGAATGGTTCTTCAATGGCAAACCCCTTCAATCTGGTCACCGCTTCCGAACAAGCTTTGAAATGGGTCATGTCACCCTCGAGTTGCTTCACACTTATGCTGAAGACTCGGGTGAATATGTATGCCGAGCATACAACAAACTGGGACAAGATTTCACGAAGGCTACTCTCAAATCTAAGGGTAAGACATACGTGTACGGTATATTGTTTTTATATGTAAAGCAGTGAATGTGTGTACAGTACAGTATTTAATTTTCTGATTGTTTAAAGACATGGATATACCATTACATGAATGACTGCTTAGTTTTTATCACTGCAAGTCTCAGTACACATATCTGATGGTATTTTATATGCATTTCAACCTATTTCAGCTCATTATTAGATGGGAATAAGGGTCATGATAATGATGATGATATTTTCACCCCTACAGCAAGTCAGTCAGTGGTGCTCCAGTCACAGGTGCCTAAGGGCATGAAGGGTGGTGCCGACTTTGCCACCCAGATGGAGGAGACACTCAAAAAATACTGCAAGGAGGTCATGCTTACTGCCGAAGATATTTATGACGCAGAGAAGAGGCAGCCTCCACGCTTTGTGACACATATCCAGGATGTTAAGGATCTCAAGGAAATGGAAGAATACAAGTTTGATTGCCAGTTGGCACCTGTCGGAGACCCCAACATGAAGGTCGAATGGTTCTTCAACGGCCGACCACTGCCATTCAGTAAGTTAGGCCGCAGTTCATGGTTAAAATAGTCACAGTCTTTGGGGACTGTCAGGGGAAATCAGTAGCTACCTCATTAATAAAAAAAAAGAAAAAAATCTTACACGCAAACAGGTCGCTTTAAATTGTTTAGCTTCTTCATTCCAGGTGTAACAATTAATATATTATGCTAATGTTATAGAATTTTATTCTATTAAGGAAAGACCTCTTTGACTGAGGAATTGAAACAAAGAGTTTGTCACGTCTCTTTATTGTTCTGTCTAAGAGCCAAACAGTGTAGACGTATGTCATTTTTTTCACTCTTCATTTAACATTAAGATTCCTCCGGAGCAAATAAGAAGTAGTAGAGGAGGATGGATTGATGACGATGATGATGATGATGGAACTTAATATACATTTTCATGCCACCAACAGAGAATCGCTTCACTCCAATTTACGACTTTGGCTATGTTGCTCTGATCATGAACTGGGTGTTTGGCGAGGACTCCGGCGAGTACCTGTGCCGCGCCACCAACCTGTGGGGCATGGATGAGACCCGCGCCACACTGAAGGCCACTGGACTCCCTGGTGTTATCTATGAGTCCCAGATCCCCAAGGGCATGCAGTCCTTGGAGAAGATCAGGGAGCTTGAGGCGTCCATGCTGACGTGAGTATATACGTTATCATTGGTTGCTTTTGTGGCACACCGAGACTGATAGTTTGAAGGTTTTGTCTTCCTATTTCGATAGCCAAAACGTTAAAAGTAAATATTTAAGCTTTCACTGGATCACTTTTAGCCGAATGCATTCGATTTTATCTCATCGTCTGCTGTTAAAACCCTCATGTTTTCGAGAGGCGTTAGTCTAGCCATTTATTTTCTTGTAAAGTCTGATAATGTATGATAGTTTTAATGACCTTTATGCAGTGGATAAATGTTAGTCTAATCCTTCTTACTGAAAAGTCTGACTGTATGCTTTAATGTCCATTGTGCAGTTGAGAGGCATAGAGCAAACCCTTCGTCTTCTTACTTACAGTACTCACGAGACCGCCGTGGAGGAGGACAAGCCACGCACCAAGCCTGAAGTGCTGAAGAAGCCTGAGAGTCTGGTGGTGCAGGAGGGAGACTGGGCACGCTTCAGCATCCGTATCTCTGGCCATCCACGCCCCAGGGTTATGTGGATTGTCAACGGCAACACTGCTATGAGCGTAAGTGCCTCTGTTTATGTGTTCTCTGTATTTTCTGTTTAGGCTTGCTTTGTTTTCGTTGTGATTACCCCCACAGAGATTTCTGGGTCTTCATTGTTGTCCTTTTTTGGGGGGAGAGAGAGGGAGTTTCCTATGCATTTCCTTTGATCTTTCAATTTTGTGTGTCAGTCTGTTTACTGTTATCAGTTTTCTCTCCATAACATCCAGAGAGATGTTAGACTAAGGGTAGGGATGATGATGCTGATGATGATGATAATGACCTGATGGGAACTTCTAGGGATTCCTCTATATGTACAAATATTCTCTGGACCCAGGGTAACCGCTTCAAGATCTGGTACGACGGTATGTTCCACCTGGACATCCCGAAGACCCGACAGTACGACAACGGCAAGGTGGAGGTCATCTGCCGCAACTCCCTGGGCGAAACCTACGCCTGCTGTGACCTTAAGGTGAACCCACGCCAGGACGACTACCGCGCTGTGCTCAAGAACTCGCCCAAACGTAAGTCGTCCCCCCTTGATACTGGCTGAATACGACCTCGTGGGTAGTGGAAAGTCGTGCCAAAAAATAGGAGGTCCACCTTCTAGAGCTTAAGTTTCCAGATGTGGATGAGAGGAGGTCCACAAGCCAGGGATCAAGTCTCTAGATGTGGATAAGAGAAGGTCCATATTCTAGAGATTAAGTTTCTAGATGTGGATTCCTGTGGCTTGATTTACTCCACTGCCTCCTAGGAAATTTAGCTCCACACTGGTCCATATATTCGCTGACTGTGGAATTTCGTGACACTTTTACCTCAGCAATTTATTTTCCACCTTGCACCTAAATGTCTTCTTATATGTTATTTATGAACTATCTCGATGCTAGAAAGATATAACATACAAGAGAAATTTAAGGTGTAATACGCAAAATAAATCGTTAAGGAAGAGGTGTTTGGAAACCTGTGTCAGCGAGAATATTGGCCATTAAATCACTCTTTCACTTACTCTCTTGCTTCTGGCGGGAGAGTTGACTGACTCCATCTTCATCATAATTCCAGATCATATTTTCAGCTTCTTTGGCGTCCTTTAGCAGCGAGGGAAGCAGCAGCAGCGGAGAGGACCAGATGTACTGTATATATATATATGTATCTCTTTTCATGTATATAGTGACTCTTACTCTCGTTGGCCGGGAGGCTTCGTGGTACCTCCTCTTTAGCGATTTGCTTTGCATATTACACATTAATATTCTCTTTTATGCTCTCCATATCTTTTTTTTTTTTTTTTTAGCACCTACATAGTTTGCATCCATAACATAGTAGAAGATATTAAGGCATAATATGTAAACTATATCGCTGAAGAAGAAGTGCAACGAAATATCAAAGGCCAGCGAGATTGCAGCCCAACAAGAATGTGAGAAATATCATATATTCGACTGACTATCACCAGCAGTTTACCAGATCGTTTGTGTTAGTGCCAGATGTAGAGTAGCACCGGAGCTCTGTATTTTGGTGCTAAGCTCTGTATGTTGGTGCTAACACAGTATTGGTCTCACATTCACAAACAGACTTAAGACCAACGTTTTCTCGTAATTAAGGCTTGTTTTACCTGGAAGAACGAGAAATATGGGAAAATAATCCCCTCTTCCTTGCTTGTCCCTCCCACAGAAGCAAACCATACTTACGAGGGGAGCAGGTTTTAAGTGTATTTGTGAATCTGACGGACTCTGGTGATAAGTCAGAGTACATTCTCACCTACCCACCCACCCCCAAGAAAAAAAATCACCGCTAACACCACCTCGCTACACTCACCTACTGGTTATAACATCGCTACATTTAGCCAAGCACACTGACCACTACCAAGACGCGCCACCTAAGACTAACATTCATTTTACCCCTGACACAATTTCGTTTCTGTTTCTTCATTTTCTCCGCAGTGTTATTATTTGGTAAGTTGACTAAAGGTAAGATTCGACTATGTTGCCCTGACTGCCGTTGTTCCCTGTATAGTTATGCTCTGTTTTTATTTTATTTTGCTTCCTTTATTTTAATTCTGCTTGCGATTACCTGACCTTTTAACTCAGTAATGCAACCTCAGTTATTGACTCCCTATTGTACAAAGCTACTAATGCCTGCCCTGTTTTTTATATGTTTTAGAATATGTATGTTTAAGTATGCTTGTTTGTAATTGTTATATATTGATGTTGTGCCCATTGCATGTTGTTCATACATGTCATTGTATTGCAACAGGAATATTTCTTACCACGAAGAGAATACCATCTGTGAAAACCAACCGTTCCTGAGTATCTTAACTATGCACCATATCCATGACTTGTTGATAAAGTATTGCCACCTTTGTTGTGTGTTGCACTTGCCACATTTTTAGAAGAGTTAGCCCTTAGTTTCTCTTCTTCAGTCACTTTACTAGATGCACCAGTTCCCCCTGGGTGTAATTCCTGTTTGATAATTTCTTTAGCTAAATGTCCTGTTAGCCAGAGTTCGGTGGTGGCTTGCGCATGTGCCCTACCGTGCTGGCAGGAGGGTCGGGGCTAAACAACTCGTGTCTTTATAGCCTGGTATGACTATGACCTCAAGAGTTACCAGAAGGAACGTACGGAGAGTGAACTTGACCGCATCCTCGAGGAGAAGGTCAACAAGGACTACTCCATCCTGCACGAGTCCAAGTTCGGAGAGTACATGGCCAAACCGCTGGAAAAGACTGAGGATCTTGAATGGCAGAAGCTCGCCAGGCAAAGGAATGCTGGCGAAAAGATCAAAGAGGTGAGTTGAAGTGTTTTGATGTAATTCTTGCATATGAAGAGACTACTAAACAGAAGACTGTTTATGTACGAGTATATATCTTCATTGTTTAAACGCCGACTTCTCTAATAATGTAATAGTGAAAAACTGAGGACTGCAGGATAAGGAGATAAGAATTTATTATAAAACTAGGAAAAGTTTTAGCTAGCAAAACAGATTCACACGGAAAATTAGTATATCACAACAATAAAGTAAGTAAGGTCTAGCTCGGGGATTCTTTAATCCCTTTTTAACAATAAAGTAACAAAGTTTATAATTTGTCTGTCATTCATATTTTGTTTGTGTATTAATTTTGCCTAATTTTTTTTTCTTACAGGAAATAAAGTTGAATGTTGATGATAATTGTTTTTACTTTTTTTTTTTTTTAAAGATTCGAGAGGATGCAGAACCATTTTATGACGATATTGATTGAGGACGATCTTGGTGGTGGTGAGATTATTATTATTATTATTATTATTATTATTATTATTATTATTATTATTATTCGTATTTTCTCCCCCATAGCTTGAGGACACCCAGAGAATTAAGAGCCGTGGCAAGGAGGCTCATATGTTCGCCTCTCCTGCTGAACACGCCGCCCAGCACTCCTTGGCGAAGGGCATGGCTTCCCGCTACGAGGAACAGCTGTAAGTACAAAGTTAATCATTTTTCCTTGTAATCTAAATTGTATTATACTCTAATTCATACAGAAAAATCCATATCTCTCTCATACAAATTTTTGCAGAAAAATTATACATGTTAATACCGATGTCTCTGCCCTAAAAAAAAAAAAAATAGGAAAAAAAGTTGTGCAGTAGGTTGTACACTCGTCAACTTGGAAAATTTCAAAACACCTCCTCAGTGATTTAGAGTGCACATTACGCCTTAATATTCTCGTATAAGAAATTAGTAAGGCTTAATGTGCAAATAAAATCGACAAGGAAGAGGTGCCCTTTGAGAATATGGGGTTTGAGTTCTAATTCTCATTCTTTTTGCGGGGAATATGACGTTAGCTGATGTTGCAGTGATAAGTTTAAGCCTCATTAAGTCAAGCTGTGGTTATGGGTCGTAGGGTAAGTAGCTTTGGTGATTTTATAACAACTCTTCCATAGGTAGCTAATCTACACATTGCTTATCAGTATAATCTCGTATGTTATTGAAGCAAACTGGGTCAATTTTAAGACTATACTCGTTGGCGACATACAAGAGAATATTAAAATGAAAAACGCGTAACATAATTCAGGAAGAGTTGCTATGACACCAAGAATACGATCTAATATAAGACTGATTTAGGGAACTGACCGAATGATAAGATTGATTTAAGGAACTGACCGAGTGATTTACCCCACAACAGCGACGCCGAAGCAGAGGCCAAGAAGCATGATCTGGATAAGGCACCCAGGCGTGTCATGAGGTAGCCACAAGCGTGTATTATCTTATTTATCCATTTATTTATTTATCTACATTTGTTTTTATTTCTCCGGGGTTTGTATGGTGCTTTTATTTGATTTGCTGATTGTATATTATTTCCAAGCGTATCCAACCAGTAGTGCGTATGTAATATTTAACTGTATTTTGATTTTGAATTTTATAAGACGTTTTCATTTCATCTACTCATTGCTGATATCGTGGCTGTTTATTTTGCTTATTTACTCGCTTATTTTATTGGCTGTTTGTTAATCCTTAGACCTTGGAGTTTTTCCACTGATAAGTAAAATTGCTAGAGAAAAATTCATTAGCCGAGGTTTAAGGGTTAAAGATAAATTGCATGTAAAATGATAAATTTGATGATTTTGAAGTTTGCTTTAAAAATAATGGCCTAAAAGTGTAACCATAATGTGTTATTTTAAAAGATTTTCTCATGTGTTTTTTTTTCATTCTTTTCGATTCATAACTACCTAATAAAACATCTAAAACCAAATCTCTAACAGTAAAATAGATGTCAATCTAGGATAATTTTTCAAAAACTAACCGTAAATTATGATACATTTATATGGTGTATTTAATTTTCATAGTGTTAACGTATTCATAAAACCTGCATTCCATCGATACATCAGATTTAAGAAGTCTGTGGTGTATCATATGGAAATTAGAAATGTTGTAGTACCATCAGATACATATATTAAATTGTGCTTTTGTTTTACACATGATGGATTTTATGTTGTATTAAATCACGTCTATTTTTTCCGCTAAGAAGCTGTTCCCTGTGGGGGCGAGAAACTTGGATTAACTCGTCTTTAATCTCCCTTTTCTCTAAAACACCACGTCTTCCTTTTCCTTCAGGGACGTGGATGAAATGCGACACGATGAGGCAGAGCTTAGGCAGAGGGAGTTCGAGCCCTCTGAATCCACTGTCCACGGCAAGGAGGTCAGTATTTAATGATTTGGAGGTACACTGACAGAGATATCGTCGTGTTGATAAAATACTTGCCGTTCTCATGTGTACTTTTTCTCATTTGACGTTTACAGTATTATATGTACAGTTACTCGTATTGACTCAACATCACCCCCTCTTACTTTTATCATGAGTGTAGGCGAGGCATATTCCTTCTTTCTCGCCATCTTTCTCTCCTCTCTCAGTATCCCTCAGTATACATCATTTTTCCCCCCCGCTTCATTAAGGAAAAAGATAAGTGGGGGTGATGAAAAAATTAGTGAGGGTAACTGAAAGTGATACACAACTCAGACTCGCTTAAGTGCATCAAAGGTTACAAATAATGAGCTGTTCTTTAATTAATGACTTCATTTTGTGCACCTAAGATTATTTTTACGTAAGATTCATTTTATGCTCCGAGAAATTACTCAGCCTCATTAATGACTAAAGTTAATGTACCTAGTAAATTACTTTCTCGTGAGTCATATTACATGCTTAATAATCATGCTTTTCTCTACAGATTCACACCAGCACACAGAAGCAGACCCAGAAGGAGATAAAGGGAGACAAGGAGATCCACCGCACCATCACCGCCACAGAGAAGACTGAGATGGAGCACAAGGGCAAGACCACCGAGCGCCTGGTTCAAGGACCTCCCCAGAAGCCCGCTAAGCCTCCATACTTCACCAAAAAGATCCAGCCGTGCCGAGCCTACGAGAGAGAGCCTGCTCGCTTCATGGTGGAGTTTGATGGTGACCCAATGCCGACTGTTCAGTGGTACCGTGAGGACTTCCCCATCACCAGTTCTCCAGATTTCCTGATCCACACTTTCGGCGATAAGAGTATCTTGACTATCCGTGAGGTATTCATGGAGGATTCAGGAGTGTTCGCTGTCGTGGCGGAGAACAAGGGAGGTCGTGCTAAGTGCTCTGCTAACCTGGTCGTGGCAGAGAAGAAGCCAAGCCGAACGGGAGCTGTACCCCCAAGCTTCGAGCAGACCATCCAGGACACCCAAGGTAAACCAGGCGCTACAGTGCGGCTGGATTGCAAGATACATGGCACTCCACCCATTGACGTTTACTGGCTCAAGGACGGTGATAAGCTGTCCCCAGATCAACACTACAAAATGACCGTAGACCAAGGCAGGTACACCCTATTCATCGTCCAAGCCACACCAGAGGATTCCGCCAGCTATGAATGTGTGGCCCTCAACAAGTCCGGAGAAGCACGTTGCCAGGCCACCGTGGAAATCGTCAGCCCCACCCAGCCACAAACTAAGCAGCCTCCAGGCAAGCAGGCAGGACCCCAGGCACCCGTCATCGTACAGAAGGCTAAAGCCCTGTCCGTTAAAGAGGGGCAGCCAGCCGTCTTCGATTGCGTCATCACGGCTACTCCAAGTAAGTAACATTACCTGTATTTACTAATGGTCTTCTTCCCTTGAGCCTTTCAGTATGTTGACGTCTTAATTTAACTTGGTTCTTGGTGCCTTTCTGGACCCTCCCTCACCTCACGCATAAGTAGTAAAATGTCAGAAAAATGATGATTATGACGATGATTTATTGTAACCTTACTATAAAACTCTTCCTACTTATCTCACCCATCAGAGCCCAAGATTCAGTGGTACAAGGATAAGCAGCCGATCCAATCCAGCAAGTACTTCAACATTAGTGCCGACGGTGACCGCTACACCCTGCGCATCAACAAGGCGTTCCCAGAGGACGAAGGACCATATTCCTGTGTTGCCACCAATCCCTCTGGCAAGGTAAACAAAAATCTCCCAATTCTTCTCTTTGACACCTTCAGTTCAAGAATGCCTTTAACCTGTATTGAGGACTGCCTGTACACCTGTGCTAGAAATGAAGTCACGAAGTCCACTAATTTTCAGTGGAGTTTGTGAGATCATTTAATAGCATGACTGTGCATTAAAGGCCAGCAAACAGTGAGATAGGAATAAACATCTGATGCAAATTGTCCTGCTGTATAAGTCAGGGTGGAGACTGGACAAAAATCATCCCATTTCACTGATTCGCATATTTGGCATTTCATTTTTCACTGTAACCTGCATTCAACTACGGTATGTCAGGCTTGCTCAGAACGCGGTCATTAGAAACTGGGTGTTCTTTTTTTCAACTTTAAACCCAACCTAGGTAGTCAGATAGTTTGCATCAGAATATGACTGATTCAGGCCTCAGACATCACCATACTGGAGTGAATTATTATATTACGATGTTACTGAATTACTGTACTGGTTTATCCGTCTCTGAAGTACTGTGATTTGGTGGCATTATTATTTTTTTTTTTATAGATCAGCCACTGTTTGTTGAAAATAAACTTAAAAGTGGCCTTAAAATGCTAAAAATAATGAGATATTTTTTCTTGCCATCGTCAGGCGACCGTTCAGACAAAGCTGCTAGTGATCCAGCCCCAGCAGAAGGAAGTGGCCCCCTCCGTGGCCCCTCTGCAGAACGTGACTGTGAACGAGGGTCAGATGGGACGCTTCAATACTGTGGTGCAGGGGAAGCCATTGCCTAAAGTGCAGTGGTACCGTGAAGGTGCCCTCATCCCCGCCTCTAAAGACTTTGTGGTATGTATTGTATGAGAGTCATTTGGCTGTATGCTTGAAACTGAGAGCGCAAAGTAGACAAGCTCCTGTTTTCTAAGCATATTTATGGAACACCTGTGGTCATTAGATTTGATCAGCCTATATCTCACATTAGAGAGTGTAGTCAGCAACTGTAAAGAAAGCCAGGCACATTCTGTTTTCACGAAGCACTTCAGAAACTATTGACAAATTATGGTGTTCTCCACACTTTTGCGCTCTCAGATTTTAGTAATATGGCTATTTGTGCTGAGAGTTTCTAGGTGGTTGGTGAGGCGGTCTGCAAGCTGTGGTAGTCTTGTGGTACAAGGCGCATTAGTTTAAATTCCCAAGAGGTAACTGGGGAGTTTGGAGTCATATTTAATATTTTGAACCAAGGTTTCGTATCTTCGAACCTGTACATCTCTTGAGGGAAAATAAGATACCGACTTAACGTTTTGTAGCTAATGTAAAGAAAAAATTAGCTCATTAATTCTTGGGCTCACAAAATGTGGACGTTAACAGTAGTTTGCAGATTCTCACCAAATATCCTAGTCAGTACACAGCATTTCAAATTTAGGTTTAGGTTTAGGATGGCATTGGTTTGCTGCAGCAGAAGGAGTGTATGGAAGGTAAAATCTGAACACTTATTTGACGAGTTAGTTGCGTGTACTACTGACGTTTGCTATGGTCCCTGTAGCTGAAACGATGGGAATAACCTCTGAAACGTGCGTTGTATCTTTCGTGGCCAAAACATAAAAATACAGTCTTAAACTTTTGCTCTCTGCCGTATCCGAAAGTTGCGATTAAACCGTCTCCAGCAGCCGATACGTTGAGAATATATTCTTATCCCTGCAGGCTGGGGGCATCTTCAGCTGAATAAAATCGTCAGGAGTTAGTCAGATTAAAGTAAAGATTTGCCCTGTCAGAATGGATTAGATTTGTGCTGTGTGTGTAACCGAAACTTTGAGAATAAACTCTTAAGAATACGATCATCTGGGAGTAACAGAAACAAAATAAACTAGAGAGGGCGTTCAGAAAGCAAAGTGATGGTGGGCACGAACTTTGCCCTTGATTGATGACCTTGACCTCTAATCATGCACCAAAATTGAAAGACATAATCCCATCCCCACACTTAATGTATATGTAAATTTTTATCCTAATCGAGAATCTGATATTCGTGAGATGATGCCACACGTTGAAATTTGAACGCGTCCCATGACCTTTGGCACTGTTGATAATGCACAAAAGTCGAGTAACTTAAGAGACCCCCAAACAGTCTGTATCTTACTTTTAATCAGGGTCATGTTAGGCACTGATGAGCTAGTTCGTGAACATACATACGTACATACATACGTACAACATACAGGTACATGACAAAGATACACACATTAAACCGACATGAACACACACACACACAAATAGATACATACATAAAAACCGACGCATTCACCAAACAAGTACCTCAAGCAAGACGTCTGTCTATTGCCAGACGTCTTAATCCCGTAGGGGGTGGCCACAAACAAAATCGCCTCCATGTCCAACCTGTCCAATGCCATTTCACCGACGTCATGACACTAAATGGATTAAATGTTGGCTCTGTTCCATGACTGCCAGTCTTTCGTAAGCAGAATTATCCACTCAAAGGAAATTCCGCTGGAATGTTTGTCCTGTTACTGGGCATGCTGGGTTGGGGTGGAGGTTTAATCTTAATATAAATCTAAATAGGTGAGAGGATTAAATGCACCGGCCCAGCTAGAAATAATCAGATGAAGAGTTAGAAGTGGAAGAGTCTTAAAGGATGGTGGGCATCGGGGGGGAGGTGACGATTAGGAGGTATATTTATGTGGTCAGTGAGTGGCGCAGTTGGCTTGTCAGAGAGAGAGAGAGAGAGAGAGAGAGAGAGAGAGAGAGAGAGAGAGATAATATAGCAAAAATAATAGTGACCGGTAGGAAGAGGGAGAGAGAGAGAGACTTGGCGCTACGAACTTACTGATTCCTTTATTAACAGAATCACCCTTGATTACAGAAGGCTTGATACACATACTGTATAGTTACGAAAAAAAAATTCCAGAAAAAAATGATTGTATGTCTTCCCCCCCCCCCCCCAAACAAAAAAAAAAAAAGTGGTTTCTAGCATGCATAGGCGAACCGAACCTAAAATATGAAGTCGACGTCTATAAGTATCCGGTGCTGTATGTATATTTTTCGTCTTTATCATCGTCATCATCATCGCTGCCTGGTACCCTTCCCGCCTTCGATCCCCCCGACACACACACACACACGTTCCTGACAAAGACTGAATACCATCTTAGCACTCCTTTGTCCTCACATTCCTCTCTTGTCTAGTCACCCCTGTCCCACGTCTTCTCTTCTCTCAGATTTACTTTCTTTTTCAACTCACCTTTTTGCACTTGATTCCCCCACACCACTTACAGTCTCTCTTTGGCGACAGTAACCTGTTTCCATACCTAATATCGACATTACACATTCTCACCATTGTATTTTTTTTTTTAATTTCTCTCTGTCCTGTTTTTTTTTTTTTTATCTTCTCATCAAAATTGCCCTCAGTCTGGCGTTTCATATTCTTCCACTTTTTTTTTTTCCACCTTTCATGCAGCCTTTCTCTATACCAAGAGTTACTTTCAGTCCCGCTTCATACAGCTCTACTCTTTTCATACCTACATGTGGTTTTATGTTGCCAGTTAGCTCAGTCTTGCTTTTCTGATACTCTACTTATTTTTCAACATCACACACTGTCTTCCCATACCAATATTACCCTCAGTTTATATCTAATACTATTCCATTCTCCAATTTAATTCAACATACGGTCTTCCATTGCCCTAAATCTCACATCCCCATTATTTCACTATTTTTTTTCAACATTACATGTGGACTTGTACCCAACATTACCTTCACTCTCACTTCTTTAACTCTCCGTGAAGACTTTAACAGTATCATGAAACATTAACTTAAATGCATGAGTGTGGAGTGTACAGTAAATTTAAAGAGTAGAGAATCGATGGAAAAAAAAAAAAAAGAGAACAAGATAGAAATGGACAGTGATCAGCCATACCTTTATTGTCAGATCGAAAAAAAAGGGGGGGTGGGGGCTGTTTATTCTCGAAAGACAATAACAAAAGGTATTTTATATCATATTTTTAAAACAGAGGTAGTGATGATGCAGACAAACCCCAGTATCAAAAAGCCGTTTGTGAAACCTGTGATAAAAATTTACGTGTTTAATGAAGCGTTACGGATGAATGTGCTTTAGTGTGTGACTTGCAGGCTAACCACGTAAACTATTCAATAATGTTCCGTAGGTGACAGGAGCTTCTTTACATCTTGGCCCTTTGCTTTATCATCTTCACCACCATAACGTCGTACTTACTTCATTCTTTCTACCTCCATACAACTCACTTTCAGACCTCACAGTAAAAAAAACTGAAAGAGTTTAATGGAGGCTAAGTCTGATCCCTCCATTTCCAAAAGTCTATCTCAAGTTGAATAAAATGGTATGTCCTTAGGAGGAAAAAGTAAACAAGTGCGTTCGTCGATAAAATGACCTGCGTGGCGCCATAAAACCATCAAAGTGGAGTGAAGAAGTGGACATGGGGAACAAAAGAATGAGTGAGGTGGATTAGAAATTAGAGTGGTGGGGCTGGGGCAGGGAGGTATGCTATGTGGAAAGGGTGTGTTTTGAGAGCTTTAAGGATGAATATGGCAGAGTGTTAGGGGTAAGGAAATGGGCGCAGGAGACAGCTACGGTGGGATGCTGTAGGATTACTGGTTTGAGCCAAGTGAAGGTTTATTACTCAACATGTCTTCAACACGACAAGCTTGCATTCCTTTCTGTCACCTGACATCTTGCGACCAGGTAAAAATACGTCATCATCGTGAAGGGATTAAGAATTCGATCCATTGACCCGGAGTTATGTCACTGCTTGGCATTTGCCCCAGAAGCCTGTTTTGATTGTGCGCAAGATGTTAGTGTCGGGTCTCCGCCTAACTTACACCGAACCATTTTTTTTTTTTTCACCCAATGTGCTGTCTTTTATCAGTCCTACCAAGACTCTGTACTACCCTTGTCTTCCGTTTCACCGCCTTCGCCTTGTATCCGTCCTACCATGCATTTACCCACTTCCATTATCATCTGTTCCACCGTCTGTCCTGTTTATGAAAGCGTCCCACCATACCACACTCCATTACCACTATGTTTTGTCTGATCGTCTCTGCTATAATCCGTCCAATGCATCAAACATACATTACTCCATTGTTTAGTATCATTATCGATAGCCCCACTGTCAGTCCTGTATCCTTCTTTACCCCGTTATGAGTTAGTATATGAGTTAGCCATTTCAAACTCATGCCACTCAAGCAGTCGTGCCAAATATACAATCAGTGTCCAGTGTTGCATTCATCAGCAGAGAGAGATAACGTTCGATAAATAATGTTTGCAAGGAAGTGATCAGGTGCCAGAACACGCATTGTAAATTCAGCCATAGAAGTAACGACACCCCAACCTTTGATGACACTGAACCTGCAGCCAATATAACACTCATCAGCAGAACGATAATGCTGAATAAATATTTGTGTTTGTACGGAAGTGGTACCAAAGAATACACACACACACACACACACACACACACACACACACACACACACACACACACACACTAAAACCCAAGTGAAGAAGCAACAACTCTACGTCCGATGCGATTGACTGTGAGCACCAGTCTCAAGGTGTTTTGCTGGGTAAGTTATGATTGAACACCAGGAGCCAAAAAAAAAAAAAAAAAAAAATGGCAAATGCCAAAAAATATTTTAAACCTCTGTCTATTGTGATTTACTCTCAGATGAACAAAATCGTCTGACGTCACCAAAATAGAATACTACATTGTCCCAGCCATATATGTAGGTGTAATGTACAAAAACAAATCGCTAAAGAAGAGTAGTTACGAAGCCTTCCGGGGACGACGTATATATATATCAGGATCAGAATAAAAATACGACGTGAAAGAGTTAAGGTATACAAAATAAATCGCAGAGGAGGAGTGGTTACGAAGTGTGTAAAGTCGAAGACAATACGACCCTCTGTCCCGTCAACTGGTAAGGCGCCACCTGTCCGCCGCGACCGTGCCAGTAACCGCATGCGACCGCCAACTCTCACTATAAAAACATGTATGGGTCCAAGTTCAATATTTATTTGTATTTCGAGAGAGGGAGAGAGAGAGAGAGAGTGTATAGCCACCAATTAACTACAGAAACATGAGAGGCAAACTTCAATATTTATTTATACTGAGAGAGAGAGAGAGAGAGAGAGAGAGTATAACCACCAGTTCTCACTACAAAAACATGAGAGGGGCTAATTTCAATATCTGTTTGTATTTCGAGAGAGAGAGAATTTATCTCCTTCAGTCCGATGACCCCTTTGGCTTTTATTGAGGTCAGGACAGTCTTTTCAAGCTGGAAGAATTATATATATCATCAGACCCTTCAGTACGATAGGCCCAAGCATGCAAAGTAGAAATAATACTAAAATTATACGTGAGCGGAATTAAGAAGTAAATTTATTCGCTACGAGATGGCTTCCCAAAGTTAGGAGACTAAAATATAAACAAACAAATATATAAATAACTAAATAATAAAAAAGCATTATTAAACAAATATATAAATAAGTAAATAATAAAAAAGCATTATTAAAGGTAAAGTGTTAATGGAGACTGTTTACAATCCCTTACATTTAATCTGAAGTGTCTGTTTAATCTGAAATAAATCGCCAGTGAGTAGAAAAAAAGGAGAAAAAATAAATCTGTGGTACACGAGATCTCCCGAAGCGAAATAAATCGTCTGGGCGTGGCAGGAAAAGATAGGAAAGACACAGCAGAGGGATTAAATATAGAATGCTTTTGTCCTGTCCCTGTTTCTGTACGACGATGACAGTGCCTTGCTGAAGTATCCATGCCCTCACTGAATGTCCTTGTCTGGTGGGTTTTGTGTGCAGGGCCAAGGGAGATCATGCCTTTGTTTATCACCGACACATAAACTAAATTCACCTATAATTGACTGTACCCCTTTCATCTTAACTTGGCCCAGATTTTCGTCCTGTCGCAACTTATTTCCCCTAGATCAGTGGTAGAGGAAAATGCCGTTGTTCTAATTCCTCTCCACAGCACTTCGTCTTGACTAGCATCATATTTTACTGTTAATCTATGGCCTCCACTCAGTATTCAAGACGCAGAGATGACAATTTTTGGCCAAGTTAGTGTAGAACGAGTATAGTTCCACACACTCAACCAATTCACAGCCATAGCGCATTTTTAATTACTCTTGTGACGATTATATTGTATTTATTATTTATTAGAATTGAAAAGAGTAGGTTCAGTCTTCGTTAATAATTCACAATACCTCGTTAATTAAGGAAAAAAACTAACCCCTCAGTTTCAAAAAATCACTCAAGGTATATCAGTTCTGGAGATAAGAATAAAATGATAAGGTCGTCCTCGGGCTGAAGGGGTGAATTGGTATCCCGTTTTCAATCTCGAATTATCGCCCTTTGCCATTTTCGAAGTTATGCACAATTTTTTGTTTTCCGAAATTTGTTACTTTGAAGGTGAATCGAGCAATTTCCCAAAACATCTTTAACTCTTTATAGGTGTACAGCCATCGTTTTCTGCCTCATGTATCGCGGGAATAAACACACACACACACACACACACACACACACACACACACACACACACACACACACACACACACACACACGAGAGAGAGAGAGAGAGATATTCCGAGTCCTTTATTACTGATGTGTTAGACAGGATTTCTTTATTTCTTGACAGTTTTGAGGAAGTGTAAACAGACCTTGGAACAACTTCACACACACACACACACACACACACACACACACACCAC
>JAGKTI010001265.1:73151-91231 GCA_018397915.1 Birgus latro | reverse complement strand
GGTATGTTACTATCTATAAAATTCACGCTTTCAAATTTTCTCACGCTACCCTGATTACTGTTCCTAGGCCTCATTGTCCCTTCTTTCACTGTACGGGACTAATAACTTTTTTTTCCTGGCAATCGCTGGGTAGTGGCAGCATACCAAATTAATTCTGCTTCTACCTGTTGTTAATTCTTCCTAGTGGTAATCAATTGACGAGGCCTTCTTTAATAACTCTAGGATTTCTTGCTCGGTAGTAATCAGTAAACATCAAATTAAATTCATATAGTCCAAGTTCTGATTGTTACACTGGTGGAATTTAGTGGATTTAGATAGATTATATTCATTACAGGGGATCTCTAAAATTTGTGCCCTTACACTGGTGTAAACCGGTGGAATTTTCATTCTTAGGGCATCGCTAAAATTTTCTCCCTTACAATAAAAAACCAGAAAAATACGAATAAAAGTACACTATGCCGCCGTGAATAAACATTTTGGAACGTTGATCTCACTTCCCAACATCGTCGTTCGAGTGTTTTCCATCATACAGAAAAATGTTATAAGTTTTGATAGAGAATTTCATTGGCTTTCTAGTGAGGTATGTCCGGTTGTGATGAAATTTGTAGTTTTCGAGAAAATAGCCAAAAACTAAAAGCCATTTTTGTAAAAAAAAATTTGTTCAGGGAAGTATACTGCAGAAATTTTCTCGCACACCTTATGTTTTTGTTACATAATCTTATGTAGAATTTCATAAGCTTTCTCCTGATACCTTTTTGTTCTGATACGCCTCATAGTTTCCGAGTAAATAAAAAAAAACTACAGGGTACTCACGGCCGCGGTACACTTTCGTCATGCGTGCACAGTAACCGCCTTGGTAACCACAACTTTTCATTAGAGAAATTACATAGTTATGTCCTGTACATACGTAGAATTCACTGATCTCTATCATCGTTCTTACAGGAAATCGATAAGTTCAATAATTTTGGAGTAAATGGACGACAAAGATAGAACACTTCCTCGCCCTCAAACGAGATAAAAATGCTCAATTTCCCTGCCTCACAAATACTTACATATATTCGCTCGTTACGTTTTATTATTATTTTTTTTACTCAAATTATACACATGAAATATAAGTTCTTTGATAGTGCTCTCAGTAACTCGACATTTCCACTAGTCTATTTGCTAGGTACTGATACTAAAGCTGAACTTTCTTCCATGTCATATGTGTATAAGTAAAAAACAATACTTATTTGTGAAAAAAAATATAGAAATGTAGAAACAGGTCAATGTACAAATCAACAAAATATGGATAACTCACTTGCTCCAGAGGTGTTGAGCTGCTGGCAGGAACTTGGAAGGAATTGAAGATGAGTTACGTAGTGCGTGAGTTGTGTGCGCGCGTCGGTGCGTGAGTGAGTGAGTGTTAGTGTGAGTGTGTGTATTTACCTAATTGTGATATACAGGAAATGAGCTACGCTCGTGGGGTCCCGTCTCTGTTTCTCAGTAAGTCAAATTTTGCTTTAAACTCGTTTAAGTTTTTTGACTGGACGATCTCTTTGTCCAGTCTATTCCACAGGTCTGTGCCTCTATATGGAAAACTATATTTCTTGATGACCTTCAAGCAGCGTGGCTTCTTCAGTTTCAGACCATGTCCTCTTGTTGCTCTCTTATCCCATAAAAACAGATCTTCTCGATCAATTTTATCAACTCCCATCATGGTCCTGAACACTGCAATCATATCACCCCTCTCTCCTTTCCTCTAAGGATGGCAAATCCAACCTTTCTAGCCTCTCACTATATGACAGATCTGCCAGACTGGGGGCCATCTTGGTTGCTGTTCTTTGTATTCTCTCAATCATGTTTATATCTTTCTTTTTGTATGGGGACCACACTACTGCTGCATATTCTAACCTGGGGCGGATCATGGCCACTATCAGTTTTTTCATCATCTCTTCATTTATGTAATGAAATGCCACTTATGTTGGTCAAGAGTTTATATGTCTCTCTAACTATCTTCTTGATGTTTTTCAGGTGACAAACTATCCTGGACCAGCACTCCTAAATCTTTCTCTTCTCTCGCTTTTGTGATTGGTTCATTACCCATCATATAATTCAGTGATGGTCTCTTGGTGCTTTTACCCATTTCCAATATTTTACATTTTTTTGCGTTGAATTTCATTTCCCACATCCGGCTCCAGTCATGTATCCTATCCAGATCTTCCTGCAGCATTTTACAGTCCCCTTCAACCTCTACTGTGGGAAACTAAGCAAACCACACTCACCGGCCTCACAACGTGAACTGCCAAGGTTCCCGGTTGCATACCACAGGAACCTTCCGATGACGTCATCACTCGTAACTTAGCAGGTGTGTGTGTGTGTGCGCACACACACTAACACTCTCGTCCTCTCTTCTTAATTTGACAGAAGATTCCAAGGATGAAGTTGGATGGTCTATTTGCGTCTGATACACACTATGTATCCAATACATAGACTTGTGAGTACCATCAACACTCGATACGCACTATGTATCCAATACATACACTTTTGTTTAATTACTATCAAGACTCAGTCTGTGGCCACATACAGATATGTGATGTCTCTTGAAGTATTATAAACTTTCTAGTCTCGGCTGACTGCTGCATGCAGCCGCTCGGTCGGGGCACCTTTCTTGGTGAGACAATTAGCCAATTGTTGTGATGTATCCACCCAGGATACCTTATCAATCTCCCCCTGCTCCAACATGTCCCACAACACAGCAATATCAATGTGCAATCTCCTGTCTTCTATTCTCCTACAGGAGTAAAGGGCGTCAACCAGACTCTTGTTGTCGACGAAACACTTTATTTTGATCTTTCCACATCCAGAAACCTCACACAATATGTTGGAGAGATATACAGCAGTTTCAGCACATTCAAGCAGCGCCAATGGCTCAGCAGATAAGGTAGATTTGATGACCCTCCTGATCTTTGTCTGCCAGAATATAGGACACCTTGCCTCACTAGCATCTCGTAGGAAGATCACAAAACTTCCCTGAGATCCATTGCCTACAAGGTTGGCAAATGAGGCATCCAAAAAGCACTCTATATGACAGTCCTCGATCGGCCCCATTCTTGGAATATTTAGCTTCATGTTGTCAGTCTTCACCCTTGAGATCACCTTATTGAGTCTAAGCAAATCCGCTACGGTAGCTGGTTGCTATTCACACTCAACTCACGCACATCAAAGGCAATATCTGGCCGAGTGTATGTGGCAGTCCAACTGAGTTGCCCAATTAATGCTCGGTACTCCATTTTCTCAGACTCGGACAGCTCCCCTGATTTTACTGCTGCACGATGTTTACTCAGCGTGACTGGTTTCAAAGATGAAGCATACAGGAATTGGTCGAGCGTTATGCTGCCATCGATGTTGGAGATGACACTGAGACCAACGTATTTGAAGGCTTTTGATTCTGAACTGCCGATGAGGAATATTTGACTCAAACGATTTATCACTTGCTGTTCGAACTCATGTGTACCAGCCCAAAGGAAGTCGTCGACGTAGATGCATACAATGCCTTCGACTTTGCCACCATTGCTCTAAGAGAACAGCGCTGAATCCAGTGATGACACTTTAGCTCCGAGACTCAACAGTTGATCTTTTACGCGCAGATACCAATGCCTAGCAGCATCACAAAGGCCGTAAACAGATTTCTTTAGTCTCCATAACTTACCATTTGCATATTCAGGTGGAGGACGTAAATGAACAACTCTCTCAATGTCGTTACCTTGCAAGTAGGCAGCTTTCACGTCCATAGTGTGGCAATCCCACTGGTTCATGGAGGCCAAAGAAAGTGCCAAACACACTGCTTCCTTTGAACAAGTAGGCGAGTCTTTTCGGAGATCCGCTGTGTCTTCCTCAAATCCTCTGGCGACTAAGCGGGCCTTAACAACAGGCTTTCCATTTTTCAGTTTTTTTGTCACAACCCATCGAACCATTATGGCACCTTGCCCAGCATCATCTACTTCCTCATACACATCATTATTCTGCCAATTTGCAATTTCATTTTCCTTAGCACATAATACGGCCTCAGAGTTGAAAAGAACAGGCATTTCTGCGTCATCATCAACCACTTCCAATTCGCTAGGATCCTTCTCCAAATCTATCCAATCAATGCTGCCATCAGAGTCCCTCTTCAAATTATAGCAGTGTTTGTACTTTCCAGTGGCTTTACCTGCCCGACTCATAATCCTTCCAGACACCAACTCTCCACTTTCTGAACGTATTCCCTTTATACATTGACCAATAGAAACTTTGGGAAGCTGATTAATCGGAACAGAAACTGTGGGAGGCTCATCAATTGGGACCACACCATCTTCCGACTCGTCATCTGGTGGATAGTCATTCAACACTTGCGTAAGATCATCATTAGGCTTCTCCTGGACAACATTGTTCTTCTCATCACTGCTGACCCCACTTTGAACTGTAGTATCTTGCTCTGGCACTCGAGCTAGACGACATACGTGCACTCGCACGTATCCAGTGCCGTGTCTCACCAGAATTTGTTTCCCATCTCTGCCTATTACAATTCCAGGACCGTGCCACTCATGACTGTCATTTCTTTTGTAGAAGACTTCATCTCCATTTCGGATGTCGTTTACGTCACTCGAACGTACGTTGTGCCGCAGAGCCCTAGCCAAACGTTCATCTGATTCAGTCTTTATAAACTCTTGTCTAGCTAAATGAAGAGCGTTCAAGTTGTCTCTCACAATCTTCGATGGTGATGACGGTTCCAAGGCTGGAGGATCATTTGCGTACACATTAGGCAGACCAGGGTTTTGACCAAAAACAAGTTGGTTAGGAGAAAAGCCTGAGTAGTTGGTGAAAGCATTTCTTGCCGATACTTCCCATGCCAAGGCCACATCCAATTCACACTGGCTATCAGCCATTATCTTCCTAACAATGTCACCAATGACTGCATTTTGACGCTGACAGACTCCGTTGCTCCAAGAACTCCCTGCAGACGTTGTCATGATCTTGATATTGAAGGCCTCTCCCAATGCTCGCATTTCCACATTACTGAATTCACAGCCATTGTCTGTAATAATTTTTCTAGGTGCGCCAAACACAACAATCCAGCTCCAAAATATTCCTTTGATAATGGTGGGGGCACACTTATCCGCGATTACTATCGCATTACAATACCTGGTCGCCAAATCAACAAGGACTAAGAAATAATGCCTTCCCCAAGCTTTTAAATCCATGGCTATGGCTTTGTTAAACTTAGACGCCATGGGCAAACTGACTACGGGTCGGGGCTTGGCTTTCTTAAATCTGCAACAGACTGTACAAGCATCAGATACAGCCTTGATAGCCCGTTCCAGTTTTGAACTTTTAATTCCCGCATCTGTGATTAGTTTAATTAGTTTTGCCGATATTGGGTGTTCAAATTGCCTATGAAGCTTCAAAGCGGTTTTTTCTACATCACCCCCACGAGATGCCAACATGATTGTTTCACAAAATTCACGATCTAGTCATAAGGAAATTGGAAGTAAGTAATGGCCTGAAGATGAGGACTTTAAATCAATGATAGTTCCACAAATTTTGACCTGATCAGTTCCAAGTTTAATCAACATCTTTGCTTTTTTCATGGAACATCTACTCAACAGCAAGGGAATATTGCAGTCCACAACATCAGTCACGATGGTTGCACGCATGTTTCCAATGTAGCAGGGCAGAGTAACACGTTTGAGGGAAGAAACTGTGACACCATCAGCAAAAGTAAATGTTGTGGATGACGCTTCTTCTCTTACAGCATCACGTTCGTAATCAGTGAGCTCACTTTGATGGCAATTGATCCATTCAACTCCACATACAGTTGTAGAACACCCTGTGTCTAGAAGAGCACATCCCTTAGATTCTTCTACTAGAGTCTGTGACTTACCTCTACTAGCGGCATCATCCGCATAGCCCATAAATAATGACAGATGCACTGTTTGAGAATTCTCTTCTCAACTGCCGTCGTTTTCGTATGCATCCGGACAGTCACGTGCCCAATGAAATCTAGAATCACATACGAAACACCTCGATACCTTTCCATCAGACCCAGATGGGTTCTGCCTCCTGCCGGTGGATGAGCGTTGGGGAATTCTAGCAGATACCGGTTGAACATCGGCCACTACCCCGACGTCGATCACGTATTGCACCACCCCGCAACATTCTCCGTCCTCGTCGAGTACCTCTAGCATAAAGCATTTCCTCACCCTCAAGTTTGTCATTCCAAAATACTGGTTCGTCTTTCACCTCCCGGGCGGACACCGATGCCTCGTTCTGCCAGCCAATTTCACCAGCAAAAATACGATTCAGGGCAGATTTCATATTTTCGTATGTCACCTCAGTTATCGCGGACATCACTAGTTGTCACTCACTGTTTGAAAGTTTGCATGCACCTAAGAGCATAAAAGCCATCACAGAATTTGGCAGTTCCATGTCCTGCTTTGTAAATTTGAAATAAACATGCTCAAATTCTGTCACGAACTTCCGAATGTTCATATCACTGGCTCTTCTGAAGTTGTACAGCTCATAAAACGATGCAAACTGTCGACGTCCTTTGTCCACGAGAAATAAACTGTCTAATTTTTTCAGCAGGGTCTGAACACCATCCTTCTGCTTCAGAACATCCGCATCAATCTCCGAAGATGCCACCCTCGCTCTTCCAGACAATGACAGGTGAATAGCTAAGGCTTGTTTTTCTTTTGCTAGGTCCGTTAGTTTGCACCAAATGCCAATGTCTTTTTTCCAGCTCTCATATGCAAAATCATTTTCAAGTTTTGGAGGCCACTTGGTCGAACACGACACCATTCCTCTAACCACACTCTGCTACCAGTGTAGGAAACTAGGCAAACCACACTCACCAGCCTCACAGCATGAACTGCCATGGCTCCCGGTTGCATACCACAGGAACCTTCCGATGACGTCATCACTCGTGACTTAGCAGGTGTGTGCGTGTGCACACACACTAACATCTACCTTCCTCAAGATCTTTGCATCATCAGGAAACAGACGTGCATAACTGTTCACTCCATCTACTATATCATTTACGTAAATCAGGAACATTACTGGTGCCAACATCGAGCCCTGTGGGACACCACTTGTTACTTCTCTCCATCCAGACATCCTGTCCTTTATTACTGTCCTCATTTGTCTGTCCCTCAAAAAGTCTCTCATCCATTCCAGGAGGTTACCCTTCATTCCTCCTATATGCTCTAATTTCCACATTAGTCTCTTATGGGGTACCTTGTCAAAGGCCTTCTCCAAATCTAAATATACACAATCCACCCAACCGTCTCTCTCCTGTAGCACATCAGTTGCTCTTGAGTAAAAGCTCAACAAGTTGGAAACACATGACCTTCCACTTCTGAATTCAAATTGATTTTCAGTCAAAATATTCTTCTCTTCCAGATATTTTATCCACCTATCTTTCAGAATCTTCTCGCACAATTTTGCAACCATGCTGGTTAGGGACACTGGTCTATATTTCAGGGGTTCTTCCTCGTTTCCTCCCTTGTAAATTGGTACCACATTTGCTCTCTTCCATTCCCGAGGCACTTTCCCTTCTTCCAGCGAACACACAATTAAACTGTGAATCTTATCTGCCAGTTGGTCTCTGCATTCCTTCAGTACCCAATTTGAAATTCCATCTGGTCCTGGGGCTTTCCTTACATCTTGAGTTTCCAGTAATTTGTACACTTCCTGCACTTCCACTTTTATATCTTTTATCACCACATTCCTAGTCACTCCCTCCCCCTCCACAAACTTCCCTTCATTGCCGCATCATTATAGACCTCTCCTACTTTCAGTTTGGTGATTCCTTCCTTTTGTTTAAATTTGCCATTAACAAATCTATAAAACAATTTGGGTTCATCCTTACATTTGTCGATTATACCTTTTTCAAGGTTCCTTTCTTCCTCTCTACGAATTCTTGTATATTCATTTCTAGTTCTTTTATATTCTTCCTTTGTTCTGTTAGTACCTCGCTTTCTCCATTTGTTCCATGCCATGTCCCTCTTTTTTCGCCATCATACACCTTCTATTAAACCACTCCTTTTTCCTGTATTCTTTCCCACTTACTCTTGGAACATATTTTTCCACTCCTGAATTATAGAGGTCTAGAAAGATATCCCACTTCCTCTGAATCTCTCTTGTTTCTCTGAATTTTCTCCAATCTGCATTTTCAAAAATTTTTCTCAATTCTGTAAAGTTTGCTTTCCCAAAGTTGTATCTTCCCTGCCTATGGAGCTCGTCTCTTGGCTCCATGTTCCCTATTATCATCTGGAACTCAGTGACCACGTGATCACTTTTTCCTATAGGACACAGATATTTCAAGGATTCAATTATGTCAGGTTCTTTGGTTAGCAGTAAATCTAATCTTGTTGGGGTGTCATCACCTTGGAATCGTGTCTCTTGTTTGACCCACTGTGTCATTACATTATTTATCACAATGTTTAGCAATGCCCCACTAATCTTCGTCACCTCCTGAGTCCCATTCCTCCCAGTTCACCTCTTTACAATTAAAATCACCCATTAGAATTATATTGCTGCTTTTCTCAATCACTTTCTGTAGATAACTAACCATGTCTGACAACATCTCCTGGTATTCATCATCAATCCATGCTCTTGTCTTAGGTGGAACATATACTACTACTATATCTCTCTTACAGTTCTCTCCAGTTTCTAATTTCATGTTTATCACTTCAGCCCTACCCTCTCCCATTTCCACAGAATCTACATTTAAGTTGTTCTTCACTGCTATCATCACTCCTCTTCCCATTTTATCTTTTCTGTCCCTTCTCCACAGTTTGTATTTGCCATCTCCCATATGGATATCAATATTCTCCCTTAACTTGGTCTCTACAAAGCACATAACATCAGGTTCTTGTACCCTCAAGAAATCATTGATTTCTAACATTCCCAATATTAATCCATCAACATTAGTGTACGCCGCTTTCAAACTTTTTTCGTTATTACTTATGCCATCTTTTCTCCTCCTCTCCGTCGGTACCACTTCCTCAATTTCTGGTCCATAACTCTCCAATAAAACACTGTCTTCTCCTTCTCCGTTCTCTGTTCGTTTTTTGCCTTAGCTTCCTTTACTAACTCCTTTATTTTAGCTCTTTCTTCCTCATTTGCATCTCTCCTTAACCAGACATTTTTGAACCCCTCTTTGTCTGCCAATTTCCATGTCCTATTCATGATTTCATTTACTATTGCCTGGGACTTAAACTTCACCTTCAATGGCCTCACCCCTCCTTCCTCATACTTACCTAACCTAAACACTTCTTCAATCTCTTGTTGGGCTTCATTGTTACCCTCCATGACTACTGATATTATTTCTTTAACTTTACTCAATTCTTCTCTTTCTCTTTCAGATCTTATCGTAATACGCTTTTCTTTTACCCCTAAAATAATTACACATTTTTTCTTATCTGCTACATCCCTGACTAAAGACTGTCTACTTTTCAGTACGCTAACCACTTCTTTCTCCACCTTTTCCTTGCTTTGTTGTTCTATAATCTCTTTCAAATTTACATTCCCTTCCTCCTGAATTTTCTTCCACCCCTTTTGTTGCTCCTTGATTTCCTTAATATGTTCATCTTGGATCCTTGATTTTGAATCATACTCATCTACTTTACTTTTCATTCTGTCTCTTTCTTCTTCCAACCTCTTGTTTTCCCTCTTGAGCTGTTCTATTTCATTTGTGGCAGATTCATTACTCACTCTTAATTCCGTAACTTCTCTTTCTTGTTCCACACTGCGTATGTAAACTTTTTCCAGCTTGTTGTGTACAACTTTGATCTCTCTCTCCTGTTGTAAGGTCCTCTCCTGCAGCTCTCTAATTACTACCAATAGCTTCTTCAATTCCTGGACATTCCTCTCCGTCATTTTTTCTACTCCTGCTACTCTTGTTTGACTGAGTTTGGTACTTCCATTTCTCGCATCTTCGTCGGAGAAGCCCACAAATTCTCTTTCGCCAGATGTAAACAAACCGCCGTCGCTTTCCGCCATGATACAACTATATGGAAACTTGTCTATTCTACTGTATCTTGCTCTCTTTATCCCGAAACCAGCGTTTTTTTAAAACTAATGTCCGACAGGACCACCACTCACGCACTCATTTACATAATCACAATAGGCTGGTTTCCTTTCGCCGCTGATTCAGCGATTATTTCCCTGAAATCTAGAAAGACGTCTGTCTACGTCGGCGATCTGTGTGTGTGTGTGTGTGTGTGTGTGTGTGTGTGTGTGCACATGCACATGTGTGTGCATGTGTGTGTGTTTTTTACCCTAGTCTGTCTGACTGAGCAGACTCATTAACCACAGGCAAGCATCTGCCTCTGCAGGGCTGTCCCGTGCAATGAACTGATGTTCCCATGCAGCTAATCCACTAGTCTGTGATTGAGCAGACCCATTAACCACAGGCAAGCAACCACCCCTGCAGGGCTGTCCCACACAGTGAATTGATGTTCCTGTAAGGGCTATCCAGTAAATTAATTTTCTCAGTTTGGGATTATTGTCTATTTATCTGGATTTATTTGGAGATAAAATATGTATATATATGTGTATGTATATATAGAGTATGTATGTGTATGTGTTTGTATAAAAGCAGTTTAGATACTTGTTTTGTGGTATTCATGTTTCATTTCTTTCCAAAGCTTCACTTGCTAGTTGCTGAGATTAGGTTCAAATGCTTTGAAATACAATTTAAGGCTTCATTGCTTGGTGTATTGAGGCCTCATTCTGCCTCTATATAAGGGGGTTAGGTGAGCCATTCTCTTCACTCTACTTTGAAGCACCAGGCAACAAGGTAAAGGGATACTTCATTATACTTCTTTTAGGTGATGGGATTAGTACTTGTATTATATTTATGCGTGGTGTATATATGTAAATTTCTTTTTGTTTAAATATTTAAGTGTATATGATTTCTATTATTTATATTGATGTTTTCTTGGTTGAGGATCCTCCTCCTGCTGAGGGCCGGGCCGGAGAGGAATCCATTCAAGTTAGGACAAGAGGTTTCCCAGGTCATCTAAGTTCCCTGTGGTGTGGCTCAGTACTTTGTGCCCAGGCACTGAACGTGGGTTCACCATCCCAACTTCCACTACTGACTGTGTCTTGTGTTTGGCACATCTTGCACCATGAAGACTGTACCTGGTGTATGCAAGGCCACAACTTTCATTTGACCCCGTGCCTGGTGTTACTTGCTTATTCTCCAATATAGGACTCTACTAAATCTCCCGGAGAATATTAACGAGGTTTATCTTGCTTTCTTTTGTCTGGGAAGAGGCCTGGGAATGATCTATTAATATTGTTTCTCATGAATTGTGAGTATTTAATTTTAATTGTAAATAAATGTATATAGTTTTGTTTCTTTGTTTTCCTTGACCCTCTCAGTGTGTACTGCATGAGAATACCTAAAGAATGCCTTTACAGTTCCCATGAAGCTGACAGTGCCTCACGACTGTGAGATGCAAGGATTAATGTGAAGGTTTGGTTTCTTGGTGGATGTTGCATTTGCATCTCTCCCACCCAGTTGACAGGGGCACCATAGTAGGTTCCACATCTCCTCATTATTTGGCTATATGGTTACCACCCCAAGTTGCAAATGGTTTCCTGAGTAAATGGAAATCACACCAACCCAAGTTGTATATGGTTTCCTGAGTTACAGGAAACCATTTGGCTTGTCATTCAGTGTTGCACTACCCGAAGTCGAAAGGAGTAATAAACAGTGACAGAAAGGGTTGGAAAAATAGGAACAGAGGTAGGCAGATACAGAAAAGGAATGACAGACATGAAGGAAAAAGTAGGCAGCACTACATTAAGTGAGTGGATGATGGGTGCCCCTACCTTCCAGCTGATCGAGTGTAAACAAACCATTTCGCATCCCATAATCTCAGCAGTGTTGATTTACAATATGACCATTTGTTTTAATGAAAAAGTTAGTTGAAAGACGAAAAGGTACTAGAGTGTAGCAATGAGGTAAGAAAGATGAGAGGCAGGTACCAAGCAATGTGTGTGTATGTGCATGGCCAGTTCGAATGCAAACAGACCATTTCACATCCTATAATTTTAGCTGTGTTGCATTATGACCATTTGTTTTTGCAAAATCCTACAATAAGACAATGTTATGTTTTTTCTAGGTGGGATGAGCATTAGTCTATGTGGCCTGACAGTGGAATTTAAGGGAGAATGGCCATGGACAGGGGTCAACTCTTGGGATATCCCTCTTCACCTTTAATGGGCTGGGTCAGGGTTTATTTTTCTGCAC
Source organism: Birgus latro (assembly GCA_018397915.1). Lineage (NCBI taxonomy): Eukaryota > Metazoa > Arthropoda > Malacostraca > Decapoda > Coenobitidae > Birgus > Birgus latro. Next base: position 78,948 of record JAGKTI010001265.1, on the reverse strand, counting down.
AATGCGTGTTTAGCACATATCCATCCTAGATAAAGTGGGGGCATACTGTACCTACAAGGGTGGCAGGCCCAAGCCAATCAAAAGCACAACTAGTAGGGATTTCAAACCTGTGAATATGTTTTTGCTTCATTTTATCACTTAAGAAACTGACTCAGTGATGAAAAAATACTGTACATAAAACATTCATGTCTCTCTCTCTCTTTCTCATGTGAGCACCCACAAAATTAATTTACCATCATAAGAAGGAACACTGTAAAGCCTGATTTTCATTATATCCATCAATACAACCCAAAGAAAACAACAAATATTATTCCAACATTAATATTACTCCAACATAATATTTTCTACAATGTAACAGCCTGCAAATGTTGGTGCATAATACTGACTTATCCTTAAAATTTTAACAATCATATATTAAATGTAAAACCTCATTTGGAGAAAAAAAAGATGAAAATTCAGCAACTACAGTTCTGGTACTGCATCTAGTTTTCTATTTCTGCTTTATAAATTCCTAGTTTTACTTGAAACCATATTCTACAAAATTCATTTTCAAACTGCAGCAGGAAAGGTTAAGAAAATGACTGGTGGTCATGAAATTCCCAGTAGCAGTGAATTATATTGAAATGACATGATGGTACACTACTTGGTCAAAATGGCATAGGAAGAAAGTGACTTTTTTTTTTTTTAGTATTAAAAAAAAAAACATACATTATCAAAGTTTTTGTGACACAGTAATAAAGGAAATTTTAGCCAGGAAGGAGGGAGCTAAGTCACCTATGAAATTAAAGATAAAAGAATTACTAATACAGCTTAAATGAAGGGGATTTCAAGTTTCAGTATAGCAAAATGGAGACAAATATCAACTGCATTTTCTTGCAATGTCAATTCAGAGAATGCATGAGAGGAAATAAATCTGGCATAAAGGATTAGTGAGAGGTGCCAAGCCATTTTTCAAAAGGAAAACCATTAGTGGTACAGGTATATAAGAATAGGGGGAGGCAGTGGCTCAATCGGTAGAGAGGTGGCCTGCGGTCCCACGGACCCAGGTTCGAATCCTCACCGGGGCAGGGAACAGTTTAAGGATTTGAAATTCAGCAAATCAGGCTTTACTAATCTACCAGAAGACCCGCTGACATGTCGTAAAAATACCCCCGCTAATACCAATACACCAGTCCTGTATGAGACAGCCCTAGCATGTATTCAATATGGACGGTGGGTGTTAGTGCCGAAGTGGTGACATGGTATGTAGGAGGACTGCTGGGCCATGATAGAAGGCTGTGAAGCCTATACCCAGAGTCGGTTATGAAAAAAAAAAAAAAAAAAAAAAAAAAAAAAAAAAACATACATCCACCCAAAAAGTTTTGCAACACATTCCTCTGAGACAGAACCAAAGTTTTGAATTATTATTATTTTTTCCCTACCTCAGAAATTCACCAACTGAAGAAAGAAGGAAGGAATAATGAAGAACTAGCACCAAGCCGTAATATGGCTACATGGCACGAAGACAGAAGGGAACGGGTTAAATAATTATATTAAATGTATGATATGAAGTGCAGTAAGAAAACTGATGATAATGGAAATAGAAACACTGGGAGAGTCACTAAGGAAATCACTAAGTCATGGGGATTGATGTAGTGAGGAAAGGAAGAAGAAAGCTGTGAGAGGATGTTGGAATGCAGATGGGCAATCAAGAAAAAGATTACAGATAATCATAGGGCAGCTACAGTGTGAGCAGATGGGCTGAGGGTCATGGTTCATCAAACTACCATGAGTTAGGCAGGTATGTCCCAAGCGAAGACAAGCAAGGATAGGCTCCGATCAATGATTGGGGTGGGCTGATGTGTGCCAGGGAAGATGAAGTTTGTCATGGGCCTGTTGCTTTCACGAGGATAGCCAACAATCACAGAAGAGACGGGTTAGAAGAGCGAAACGATCAAAGGCAGGAATGGAGCGAAGGAAGGACATGAGGAGAAAGCAGCAGAACATGCCAATGAGTCAGCTTCTTCAGTTCCTGTAATCCTAATATGGCTAGGAACCCAGCAGAAGCAAAATGACTTTTTTCTAACAGAAAGGTGGAACAGCCATTCCTGAATTTGGGTGATCAGAGGATGGGAAGATGGTGTGATGTGTTAGGAAGTGAGCACACTGAGAGAATCAGAGAAGACAACAAAGGTGGAGGATGAGAACCTAGGAAGAGACTTCAGAGCAAAACGCACAGCATACAGTTCTGAAGGAGGAGTTCTTTGGAAGGAGGAGTCACAGAACACAACAGCAAACCCAACACCATGACAAAATTTAAAGCCGCCAGTAAAGATGTGTGTGGTACAAGAGTGACAGAACATATGTTCGAGATAAAGGGAGCAAACGGTATCTGGGGGAAGAAAAGACCTAGAACAAGGGAGAAAAGAAGGGCAGATCACAGCATCACCAAATGATGTTTGACCATACTTGGTGACTCTCCTAGATTCACACTCATATTCTGCCTACCACAAGCCATCAGTGCTCATGGAGCTCCCATCACAGGAGGGTGCATATGCATTGTTTCCAGCCCTGTCCACCTAGTTTTAAAGTGTTTCTTGTGCCCCCCCCGAGGTTTTCACAGTCCTTGCTCAAGATACCTGGGAAAAGCAAGTCAGAGTCCTCACTTTACAAGAAGAGTTCCTTGTTGAAGAAATTGTAAGTGCAACACTGCAGACTGAAGGATAATTAAGTGGCCTGTCAGCTGTTCAATTCTTGCCATTAAATCCATGTTCTGGTTAACCACAGAAAATTTTTAAGGTCACAGATATGCTTCTGAGGAAAGAAATACTCAAGAACTCTAGCATGACAGCAGCAGAATTACAAAGAAAGCACCTAGTATCCTGCAAATGTATCACACCACATCATTCAACATCATCTCCAAATAGATAAAACTGGCCTATTAAAAAAAAAAAAAACATCAAAAAAAAAAAAAAAGCAAGCAAGCAAGCAAGCAAGCTCATCTTGAATCTGCCCACAAATATTGCCTTTGGGCACCAGAGCAGTGGGCCAGTCATGTGGTGTGATGAGAGATCATCCCAGTGTGCTAAAGTGAGTGGTGCTGGGGGAAGGCAACCATGGAGTCAGCAGGTACAACCATCAGAACATCAGGAAAACTATGAAACACCCAAACTCTTTTATATAGGGAGAAGTATTTTTGCATTTCCTCCCACAGAATGTTACAATGAACACCATCAAGTGCTGGAGCCCAGGACTAAGCAAGTTGGTCCTGACATTTAAGATGAGAGTGACCAGCCTCACACATCCCTGAGTGGCAATACGTGAGCAATAACCTCCAACCACCCCCTGGATATAGGCCTACACAGGCTCAATCTGGGTGGAGCACCTTAATTACCCACTAAAACACCAGGTGCCATAATTTGGTTATATGGCAACCACCTAGCATTGTAAATGGTTTCCTGGTGTACAGGATGTACAGAACATCATTTGGCTTGTCACTCACTGTAGTCACCCATATACAGAAGGAAGAGGAAAGAATGAAGGAAAGAAAGACATAAGAGAAAGGAAGGAAAGAAAGAAGGAAGAGAGGAAAGGGCAGTCACCCAAGTGCAGCACTACATCAAGTGGATGGTAAGTGCCTCCACCTACCATTAACAATGAACATTACTATATGTATTTCTAGGTGTTAGAACTGCATTTGCATGCAGTTTTTGACATTCATGATTGTAGGGATGGTGCACTGTGACACTGGTCCAAAAAAGTGCTCAAATGTTTTAGTGATAACAACATTCACAATATGTATTGACTGGAACAGGAAAGACCTTATTCCAGTTTAAAATGCTTAGTCACACATGATACAGAACATTAATTCTCAAGATACCTCATCTGTGCCTCACCTAACAAAAGCTATCATGATAATGTGGATGTACGAATAAAGTGTGGAATACTTTCAGAGTCTGTCTCATTCCATGCCAGATGGTCATGCACAATACAGTCTGGACCTTCAGTTACTGAGTGATTAGCAACACCTTATTTTGTTTTTGTCACCATAAAACAACTGAGAGTCACAAAAAATAGGAAGTGTTCCAAACTTTTTTGGTGGGTGCACTTGTGAAAGGAAAAAGCCTATACAGTACTCTGAATAACCAGACCATTAGTTGATTTTCTGTGGGAACTATTATTACACTGAAAATAAATTAAAAACAGTTTGGATATCAGGATCTTCTACATGTACAAACAGGGCAGGGCTAATATATCCAGACAATGCCAATGAAGAGTAGTATGTTGCCACTAAATGGCAATGGTACCTTATTCAAAGAAGAAGTCCCCAAATGCATGATAACATCAGTTCAAAATATGTAATGCTTATGATCACTGGCATCAAATACAAAAACGTATCCAACTCATAACAATCCTAGAACAACATTTCAGGAACTACTATATCTTACTCATCTCTTACATGAGAATGCATACTTAATTATTCTTCACAGCATTTATCAACAGCAGATTACAAAAGAGGTGTATGTACAAGAACTTCAATGACTACTTGAAAGGCCTTGTTCCCTTCTGAATGGTGGCCACAATGTTGCTGCAACCTCAGGCTCATCTGAATGTGAGCCCAGTGAATTGCAGGTGAAACTGCCTCCTCCTGCAGACTGCCATCTTCCTTGCTGAGGAAAGTGAAGGATCTGTGGGACACATGTATAACTGGGCAACAGTCACCCAGCTGTATCGATGCTACCACAGGAAAGTGTCCCTCACCAGTACAAAGAGGTGACCAGGAAATTATGTATTATGCTATTAATTCTGACAACTGGCAGTATTTTAAGAGTTGGTACTAATTCTGACAGTTGGCTGTACTATTTTAACAGTCACTGAGCACCACCAGTTGTAATCTGAGTACTTACTGTACTGTATTGTACAGGCTCAGCCTTTGGTTCCTTCTTCCTGGCATTAAAAAAAAGAAAAAAAAGTACTACAAAATATAGGGGCTGTTACTCATATATATATATATATATATATATATATATGTTTTTCACAGCTGTAGACATATCAGTGCAAGTTTATGTCTGCAAAGTAAGTTTATGCCTTAATCCTGTTAAGTGCAGTTGGAAATTCTTACCATGAAAAATACTAATAATCTGTGACTGCCTACATAATACTTAGATACCATATTACTTCTGGACTCCACACTGCTGAGGAAGATAATGTACTTGATGCACACTAACATCACTTGTACTCTTCATCATCCAGTGGAAACCTACGTTGTCTGAAAAGATGTTAATATTCTATTTATCAACAGAAACTGCATAATATCATACTTATATAAAAGTCTTCTAAAGGAAAACTGTATTCCCAAGTAAAACTGGTACTTCTTTGTCTTACACATCCACTAAGAATGACATGAACAAAAATTAAAATTAGTATGAGAGACACTATCTCAGCATATTACCAAACAGTGGCTACCTCCCCCACCCCAAGATACACAGTTAATGTGGTGACTTGACATCTCACACATGCAGATATCTATGAAACTCAGCCCCTATAACTAATTTTATGACAGTAGAAAAACCACATGTTGAGCCTGAGCCCTATCTTCCCTCTAAAAGCCATACAGTAAGCGCGGAAAGTGTTGACGCCATCTTAAAAAAAGAAAACATTCTTGTGGTTAGCAAGGAGAAACAAATAAATTAACACTCACCATTGAATTTAGTATTTACTGGCATTCCCCTTCACCTTTATTATCTTCTTAAGGCGTCTGGGGAGACTGATGGCGTAGTTTTGCAGAACAGACGGACTAAAACTGCTCCATAGCTGC
>JAGKTI010001265.1:48508-63287 GCA_018397915.1 Birgus latro | reverse complement strand
ATGGAGAATGTGAGTGAATTTAAGTACTTGGGCAGTGTGATGAGTAAGGATGGTAGTCTGGAGGGTGAAGTGCTCGAAAGGGTACAGCAGGGAAGGAAGGTTGCTGGTTCGTTGAAAGCAGTGATAAGAAACAGGGAGGTGAGCATGGAAGTGAAAAAGTTGTTACATGACAGTATTGTGATACCAACTCTGACATATGGAAGTGAAGCTTGGACCCTGTTGGAAGGACAGAAGTCAAGAGTGAGAGCAGTGGAAATGAGTTATTTGAGAGGAGCATGTGGAGTCACATGGAGAGACAGACTAACAAATGAGGAAGTGAAGGAGCGTTGTGGTGTGGTTGAGGACGTGATAGGAAGCGTTAGGAGAAACACGTTAAGGTGGTTTGGGCATGTGGAGAGGATGGAAAGTAAAAGATTGATGAGGAGAGTGTATGTGAGTGAGGTGGAGGGGGCAAGAGGGAGGGGGAGGCCGAGGATGAGATGGAGGGAAGGAGTGGAGAGGTATATGAGAGAGGGGTGTGTGAGTTGGGAGCGTGGTAGTGAAATGGCAGGGGACAGAGTGACATGGAGGCGATTTGTTTGTGGCCACCCCGTTCGGGATTGAGGCGTCTGGCAATAGATAGATAGATAGAACAAAATAGAACATAATGAACATTTCACTGAACATATACATGTAAGAAAATTTTAAATAACATGAAGTAAACATGGTGCATGGGCCTGAGATTGATGGGTAACAACGTGATGCATGTCCTGGGCATGAAGGGGATACCTGTGACATAAGGGATTACTGTCTGGCTGCACTCTGTAAATTTCCCTCTCACTCTCTCTTCAAAGGTGATGGGAGACTAGGTATAGAAGAGTCCCAGGTGGACTGGGGACTGATAAATGGAGTGTGGCTTTTGTGCCTCATGTAGCCCACTCCTGTTGCATAATACCTGACGAGCCCATATGACCATTCTTTGGTGCTTCTGGCTGGACTACTTTTAGGTGAGAGAGCTTTACTGCCATGTTGGAGGCTAGGTCAACTAAAACTTCCTGGGCTTGTCTTTTGGATCAAGTGTGAAATCACTTGACCACTTGAGCCCAAAAGTCTGGCCACTTGAATGTGGTTTGAAAACTTTGTAGGGACCTCACTCTTGCTGTTACTCTTCGCAGGAAACCAGTGTACCTTGGTATCAGTTGCAATTGTACTGCTCATTTAGGACCTGCAGCATGTCTGGAATCGTCCAGACCTGGGGAAACCATTGGTCAGTTCGTTCTTTGTTTTTGAAGGCTCCAAATGTGTTGGCCTTGGTCACCTAATGGCGGCTCTCCATGATGCTCATCTCTGGCAGCCTCCCTGTTCAGTCCCTTAACCCTGAGGTCACACTGAATGACCTCATCCCAGGTCTTTTTTGGTCTACCCCTCACAACCCCACCCTTAATATTGATGCTTCTCACTTTCTGCCCCTACTTATCATACCCCATCTTCTCCACATGCCCAGTGTGGCAGAGTATTGAGGACAAGGTACTGAACAGAATGATGACCACCGACAGGTAGGCTGATGCAAATGGTGCAGGAAAAATTCACCGCTTCCCTTACCTTTTTATGATTTAGTTAAGTCTGGTCTCATTATAAGACTGCTATGTGATAAATTGCTAGAATGATCATTCAAATGTTATACCTTTTTTCAGAATAACATTCAGAAATTGGCCACAATTCCACTAGAACAATATATTCAACAGCCGCCTCAAAGAATCTCGTGTGGATGTGGTGATGCACGCAAGCCAACAGCCAGCTGTCTGATCCAAGATGGCTGCCCAATGTTACATGTGCAGAACTCCATCTTAGGTCTGCGCCTTTGCACCAATCCTCTGAGTCTCACTTGCCCATTCGCTCACTGTCCCACACCACTGATCATCTCCCTCGCACCCTCCGAGTTACGCTTGCAACACTATTGCTAACACTAAGTAACGGTGCAAGTATGCTACAAATAATACTGCGTGCGATAGCAAGTGAAGAGAGAACTCTGAATGTGTGAAAAGTGAAACCCTGAACTTGGAGATCATGTCTGGTGCTGCCCCCATTGGAAAGCATGGTGCTACTGATGTTGCTGTGGATATAGCTAAAAGGGCAAGGCACAGCCTTTCCCTGGACTTGAAATCAGACATTAATAAGTGCCATAAAGTGGGGCAGGGACCAAGCAAGATTGCTGACACCCTAAAGCTGTCCCAGTCCACAGTCTCGATTAATAAGTTCCATAAAGCAGGGCAAGGACCAAGCAAGATTGCTGACACCCTAAAGCTGTCCCAGTCCACGGTCTCGACGGTCCTAAGGGAAACCTATCTATCTATTGCCAGATGCCATAATCCCATAAGGGGTGGCCATTTGACTTTGAGTTATTTGTTTTACAGGGAGGGGCACTAACCCTCCACCAACCCACTTGCTGACACGTAGGGAGCACGTATGGTTTGGTTATATGGTTACCACCCAGCGTTGTAAATGGTTTCCTGGCTTACAGGAATATTATGGCATCACAGAATATGCCTTCCCTGACTGCAAAATGTCTAACTGGTCTAACAAGGGCAAGGAGCCTAACATGATGGAAATGGAGCTTCTCCTGGTTCTGTGGGTTAATGACCTGGAACTGAGCAAAGCAGCCTTTTGATCTGTGGAAGGACCTTAACCCCTAAAAGACTAGTGTCTGCATATGCTGTCAGAGGGTACTAAGGTCAAAAAGACAGGGATCCACATATGCAGTCATGCCTCCCTCACCCCCCCCCCCACCCCCCCACCACCACACCCACCCCCCCCCCCAACCGCCCCCTACCCCCTCCACCCCCACCACCCCCACCCCCCAGCCATCACCCATCACCCCCCTGCACCCCCCCCAACAAACCTCCCACCATATCGCACCCGCTGATTATGCCCGTCCTGAGTGTATATCACGCCATTCTGAAGCCCATCTTTAACCCATTCACTGCGTCAGTGTTTGTTTACGTGTACATCCTGTGTGCGGCAGTTTTTAAGTATTCAGAAAAACAACATTTGAAAAAAAATTATACAGTAAGACCTCACTATAACGGACTAATTGGGGCTCAGGCCAGTCCGAAATATGTGATTTTCCGATAAAAGCGACATCCGGACTTACCCCTGCTAATCCGGACTTTTTCCTATATAACAGACATTAGTCCGGATTTTTTCGGTAGTTTTCACCACCATTGCAGTATTGTACTGTGTTTTACCTTCACTACATTAATCAAATGGTATAATAATACTGTATTGTGCACTGAAAAACATGTCTTTTACTTGTCTTATTGTGGTGAACATAGCTGAAGTTGTCAGGCAGTCCGGACTGATTCTGGCTATATCGGACTTTTTCCGATATATTGGAGTTTAGTCCGGTAGCTCCTCGAGTCTGATAAAAGCGAATTCCGGTGTACTGAAGTCCGTTATATCGAGGTTTTACTGTACTGTCAAAAGACAGAGAAAAGAATCCTGAGGTCAATGGTATATACTGTAATACAATACAGCAAAAAACAAATTACCTCTGAAACAGGTCTGTGAAGTAATAAATATTCCCTGTGCAGTGGTGCCAGGCGAATGGTGTGTTATGGTCGCACTGTGTCGGCAGTGTCAGTCTTGCGATCAGATAACGTGTAAATCAGCATCTAAACCATCACTGTCATCATCTACAATGTATTACTATCATCACTACACTCATCCAGAGATTTCATCTAATATTTGCTTGGGCTACCTAGCGGCGGCCTCCTGGAGAAGATTTCGTAGCCAAGGGTAACTGAGCTGAGCTCTCCTCCGTGTAAAAATGCATGATCTATGTATGGCAATATTCTATAGGGTGCCACGAGTTGCTAGCTGATTTATTTCGTGCCATTTCTGATGGCGGAATTTTCAAAAGCAGAAAATCATTTATGATAAAGACGCAGTCAGAGCCATTTGGAATTATATATCATATATGATACAGATGCAGTTACTGGGTTAAGGGGATAAGGATAAGGAAATATGGAGGCCAAGGAGGATTTCAAGGCCACCACAGGTTGGTTTGAGTGTAGCACGGCCTATGCAGGTCTTAAACATGAGAGCATGCATGGCAAGACGGCAAGCACAAAGGCGTTCTCTGTGCAGATGAAAGCTAATATAAAGGAGGGGGATACTCTCTTAAGATGGTATTAAATTTTGATGAAATGGGCTTGTTTTGGAACCAAATTTCAAGGAAGACCTCTATCAGCCAGAAAGAATGACGTGTGTCTAGGTTCAAGGCAGAAAGGGACCGCCTCACCTTCCTCTTTGGTGCCAATGCAGAGGGGAACCTGAAGCTCAAGCTGCTTCTTGTATACCACTGGGAGAATCTCTGAACACTAGCAGGGTTTGTAAAGAGAACCTTGGGGAAATTCCCCAAGGCCTGGCTGACCTCTACCTTCTGCTAGCTGAATGTGGTAGGATACCTGTCAACCCAACTGTGCAAATATGCCAGCAGGAGCAACCTTGTCAAGTGTTTCCTTTGGTTAGTGGACAATACCCTGAGCCACCCTGAGTGCATGGAGGACTAGGCAGATAACATCGAAGTGGAGCACCTGCCCCCATCACATCACTGCTGAAACCTATGGACCACTGGATCACCAAGACCTTCAAGGTACACAACCTCTGCCATACCATGGAGCAGATGGTGAGAGCGAGTGACTCTGGGACAAGCAATGAAGTGCAGTGCTTTTGGAAGAAGTTTAACATCACGCATGCCATCAACAACATCACAGTGGCGTGGAAGAAGGTGCTGCTGAGCATATTGTATGCCATCTAGCACAAGGTGTAAACAGAATGTAGGTACTCCTTCATGAAGTTCCTGGTAGTCAAAAAGATCCGTTGACATCATCGACCTTTCACATGAGGAATATGTGCAAGATGTCTTCTACTGCCACATCGAGCAACTGTCTACAAAGGAGCTCAATGAGCTCTGGGAACGAGTGGTGAAGGTACAGGAAGGTGGTGTGGCAGCGAGCATGGATGCCTTCAAGTTCTTGACATTAAAACTTTGTGGAAGCTCCATGCGATAATGGACAAGGGCACTGCATTCATTTCGGACATGAACCTGAATCCGGTAAGAGTGATGCATCAATTCATGGCACTGAACAACATCTGATGGTGTACGGGGAGCTCCTAGCAGCTAAGAAAAAGACAGTACCCTAGACCACCATCATCATCTCCTCCTTCTCTCCTGTCAGCAGCACCAAAGAGCCAATGCCATCAAGTGGAGTGCAAATGCAACGTCCTGCATCACCTGCTTCCACGATGTTTGTCTCATCTTCATTGCCCCCTGATGCACCATATGCCATGCTACCACTCTCCCTCACCCTCACTCTCACCGCTCCGCTCTCTACTGGCCTCAACACATTGCTCTCCCTCGGCTGCAGCACATCACTCTTGGCATCACTGCTTCACTCTCCTCATCTCCCTTCACCTCCTCCTGAGGACCTGGAGAGATCGTCTAGGCCCTCCAGCTGTCCTCCAGCCTCAGCTAGGTACCCTTGGTCCTCAGACTGGCTGAAGCCAAATTTCAGGTAGGTGGCAGAGTTTTTTGGGGGTCATTTTAGGTTTTGCAGTCAAGGACACCCTCCCCAACACCACTGAACCTGTTATATCAACCTCGCCATGCAATACGTTCTCACTTGAGGCAACCCTAGCTTTTAGTGAGACCAGACTGTATTATATGTATCACATAATTTTCTTTTAAGTTTGGTAAAACAGTACCACTGCTTAGAAAAGTTAGAACAAAATACAGTACTACAGAAACAACAAAATGACTGGTGTCCAGAAACTAAAAGCTACTTGTTGCAGATACAAACTAGGAAGTGTTCAAAGAGCACATACCTCTGCCAATACCATTAAAAAGGATCCAGATCCGGTTCCATGGGTATAAGATCCGGATCCACCCCAAAATTTACAGTAATCAATTCTTTCTTGGTCTAGGGCCCATCTTTCCACAAAATTTCATTGAAATTCACTGAGAACATTTGGAGATATTGTGCAGGATACTCCTGATCTGGATCCAGATACGTCCTAAAACGTATAATTTCTTTCTTGGCCCATGGCCCACCCTTCCACAAAATTTCATCACAATCCATTCATAACTTTTTTAGTAATCCTGGATCCGTGGATATAGGATCCGGATCCATCCTAAAATTTAATTAACTGTTTGTTGGTTCATGGCTTACCTTTTCATATAATTTAACTGAAAAGTATTGAAAACTTTTGGAGATATTGTGTGGGATACTCCGGATCCAGATCCACTCCCAAATTTAATAATTTCCTCTTTGGTCCATGACCCATCCTTCCACAAAATTTCATCAAAACCTGTTCACAACTTTTTAAGTAATCCCGGATCCAGATCCACCCCATAATTTATCAACTGTTTCTTGGCCCACGGCCCACCTTTCCACAAAATTTCATTGAAATTAAATGAAAACTTTTGGAAAAACTGTGAAGGATACTCCGGATCCAGATCCACCCCAAAATTTAATTGTTCTTCCTTGGCCTCAACACATCACTCTCCATCAGCTACAGATTGTTTCTTGGTCCATGGCCCACCCTTCCACAAAATTTCATCACAATCCGTTCATAACTTTTTTAGTAATCCCGGATCTGTGGATATAAGATCCGGATTCACCCTAAAATTTAATTAATTGTTTCTTGGTTCAAGGCCCACCTTTCCATAAACTTTCACTGAAAATCATCAAAAACTTTTGGAGATATTGTATGTGAGATACTCTGGATCCAGATCTGCCCCAAATTTTATAATTTCTTTCTTGGTCCATGACCCATCCTTCCACAAAATTTCAAAAATCTGTTCACAACTTTTTAAGTAATCCTGGATCCAGATCCACCCCATAATTTTATCAACTGTTTCTTGGCCCATGGCCCACTTTTCCAAAAAATTTCATTGAAATTCACTGAAACATTTTGGAAAAACTATGCAGGATACTCTGGATTCAGGTCCACCCCCAAATTTAATTATTCTTCCTTGGCTTCAACACATCACTCTCCCTCAGCTGCAGATTGTTTCTTGGTCCATGGCCCACCCTTCCACAAAATTTAATCACAATCCGTTCATAACTTTTTTAGTAATCTCGGATCCATGGATATAGGATCCAGATCCACCCTAAAATTTAATTAATTGTTTCTTGGTTCATGGTCCATCTTTCCATAAAATTTCACTGAAAATCATCAAAAACTTTTGGAGATACTGTGCAGGATACTCCAGATCCAGATTCGCCCAAAAATTTAATAAATTCTTTCTTTGTCCATGACCCACCCTTCCACAAAATTTCATCAAAATCTGTTCACAACTTTTTAAGTAATTCCAGATCCAGATCCACCCCATAATTTTATCAACTGTTTCTTGGCCCATGGCCCACTTTTCCACAAAATTTCATTGAAATTAATTGAAAACTTTTGGAAAAACTGTGCAGGATACTCCGGATCCGGATCCGCTCCAAAATTTAATTGCTCTTCCTTGGCCTCAACACATCGCTCTCCCTCAGCTGCAGATAGTTTCTTGGTCTATGGCTCACCCTTCCACAAAATTTCAGCAAAATCCATTCATAACTTTTTTAGGAATCCTGCTAACAAACAGACTGACAAACCAACACAGGGTAATACATAACCTCCTTGGTGGAGGTAAAAAGAAAAATGGTGTACCAAATTCCAACAAGAAGCATAGGCCACACTTCACCTCCTCTGTGTGAATGAGGAAAAACATAAAGCCAAGATAAGAAAGATAAATGAGATACTAAATAAACAAGATAAAACAAATTAGGAGCCTAAGATAGGAACTTGCTGAAGGTCAGAAGGAGATACACAAACTAGAAGATGAAGTTGGAGAGCTGCAGTTGCTGAATTCTTCCTCTGATGGGAGGCAAGACACTGGCCCAAGAGCGAAAGAACTACCTCCAGATACAGTAGTGCTTCTAGGAAATGAGGAGAGCTAATGAGTTCCAGGAAAAGGCTGGAGCCGCTTCAGACAGTTTTCTTCAATGCTAGGTCAGTTAAAAGCAAATTGCATGAACTCAGGCATTCTTGGCTACAGGACATTTTGATGCTGTAACAATTATAGTCATGGATTAATTGTGGTAATGGAGATTGTGAAATTCCTTTTTACAAAATGTTTCATAAAGACCATACTACATAAGAAGAGAGGAGAATTTTGATGCATTTCAGTAACAAATTAAAGTTTGTCATCATCATCATCTTCATCATCACCATCATCCAGAACTACTTTCCCACCCTAGGGCTGGGTGAGAAGTAGCAATGTCCAGACAGCCCAAATTTGCCCAAGCCAATGGGCCATGATTCCATCCACTCACCATTCAAGCCCCCAGAATCCTGGCCCTATCTGATACGGCAGAAACATCCACCATATTGTGTAGCTTCACGTAAACGTATCTAAGAGAGTCAATCCAGACTCTGTCCCGTTACTAAGGGGTGCCAAATCCCCGATCATGCGCTTCTCCTCATAATATTCATCCAGCCAGCTCGATCTCGTCAGTCCCGTAGCCTCACTGACTTCCAAACCATTCTTCCTCACACACTCATCCACTATATCCCTCCACCTTCTCCTTGGCCTACCTCACCTCCTCCCTCCGTCAAATTTGCTCAGATATACCTTTTTCACCACTTTATTGCTAGCCATTCTCTCCACATGACCATATGACCATACCATCTCGGTACACTCTCTTCGATTCTGGTGTCCACAGACTTCCTCACTCCACATCTTTCATGAATCACATTATTTCGTATCCTATCCACTCTCCATACTCCACGTACATTCCTCAGCAGTCCCATATCCACTGTCCTTACTCCTGACTTTTCATTTTCATGACACACCAAAGTCCAAATCCATATGTTAAAGTTGGCACTAACACTCCTACATGTAAGCTTCGTTCAACTGCAACACTCAAAGCCTCTGTTTCTTATTAAGGCCTTCGTTGCATCAGCTACTTTTCTTCCTTGTGTCATTCTACGTTCCACATCATTTGCACATTTTCCTCTTTTTTCTATCACTGTACCCAGGTATTTGTACTCTCTCACCAATTCCAGTCTCTCTCCATTCACTGTAACATCGCACTGGGAGTCAACTGTAAAATTAAGTCGTCATCATCATCTAATCACACCACGAAATGCTGGGTGAGGACCTTCAACTAACCAACACAATGTACAAGTTACCAGGAATTCTTGTACACAGGCCTCCACATCAGCTTGCTGACAAGTGCAAGTTCTTACCAAACAGTGCAGTGTGTAATATTAAGTGAAGTGATATTTTTTTTGTGTGAAATACTGAAACATGTGACTTGGAAATTGTGTCAACCTTATGTACACTGCCTCCCTGGTCAGCTGATGACAGGGCCTCCATTCAGCTGACTGAGGCAAGATGGTCACCCAGTGTTTACATTTTTTTTTTTTTTTTAATGCAAGGAAGAAGGAACCAAAGACCATGGGCTCGCATACTGTTCTTTCCACGAAAAAATAAAAAACAATATGAAAGGGAGCCAAATTCAAGATCCATTCATTTCGAGATGCCTGGACACACTGCATTTGAAAGACTGGAGATCATAGGAAGTAGGGAAAACAGACAGAGGAAGACAGTTCCAGAGTTGACCAGTTGCATAAATGAAGGACTGGGAGTAACAGTTAACTCTTGCATTAGAGAGTTGGACAGAAAAGGGATGAGAGTTTGTTGCTAGACGGGTACTACGTGCCCGTCGTAGAGGTGGAGGGATGCAAGCAGACAGTTCAGAGGAACAGTGACTGTTGAAGGGGCGATAGAAGAGAGATAAAGATGCAACAGTGCGGTGAAGAGACAAAGGTTGAAGGGAATCCGTAAGAGGAGGAGAGTTAATGAGACGAAAAGCCTTTGACGCCACCCTATTGAGAAGAGCTGTATGTGGAGAGCCTCCCCACACATGAGAGTTGTACTCCATACAGGGGCAAATAAAACCAGTGTACAAGGTCAACAACTGTGCAGGGGTAAAGAAAGTCGGAGTTGGCTTTGCACACCTAATCTCCTGGAAGCAGATTTCACAAGAGATGTAATATGTTCTTCCAAGATAAATCCCGAGAGAATGAAACCCCAAGCAAGTTCAAGGATGATGCAGGACTGAGCTGGACATTATTAAACATCAGTGGGTAATCCTGAGGAAAATTTTGTCAGGTTGACAAGTGTAAGAACTGAGTCTTTGATGCATTAAAAACAAGATTATTTTTACCCCAATCAGAGATATGAGCCAAGTCAGACATTAGGTGGGCCATAGCCTCATCCCTTGTTTGTAGTAGTAGTAGTAGTAGTAGTTGTTCCCTAGGCAGTCTGGCCGAACAGCCCCGAGACCCTAAGGAAGGCCATTGCAGAGACCGGGCTTTCCCACAGAGCTCTCAAGGAGTGTATGTTGTGTTGTTGGCGTAGGTGATTGTGTGCAATGCAGTCTTCCATGATGTGCTTAATAGTATGGGGTGCTATGTTACATCCTGGACAGGCATCAGCAACAGAGTCATCCAGCCTCTTCTGATAACTCAAGAGGGCTGGATGATGCCCACATCTCAGCCTGCCCAGGTGGACCCTGTCCTCATGGGGGAGATAGGATTCAGAAGGATGGATATCAGGAGGCCGTGCATGCAGCTGTGTGTTGTCTTTGAGTGACTGAATGGAACGGCGAGTGATTTGAGTGTGAATATGCTTCTGGAAGCTGGTCTGAGGCGGGTAGGGAGGAAGAGATGATAGTATTTGTGTATGATATCATGTGCTGGGTGTTGTTTTGATGTTCCTTGGTGTGTGTGGATGAGCTGCAAGGTAGTGTAGTGGATGTTGTGGGTTTGTGGAGGCTGCAGCGAGAGTTTCGGTGCCTCTCATGTCTGGATAATCCTTGACTTTGAGGACTTTGGTTTCTTGGTGTAGGTGGTCTGTAAGTGTAGTAGCTGTGCAGCCTGCCATTATTTTTAAGGCCTTATTTTGTATGGTCTGAAGAGTGTTGTAGTGTGTTTTAGCGAGGTTAGAAGCCCAAGCAGGGCTTGCATAATTCATCACTGAACGTATATATTGTTTGTATACTGTGGTGGTGGTTTCTTTATTGTGTCCAAATGTTGTATGGGCAAGTGACTTCAAGATTAAGTCTAGGTGTTAATTTATTTTTGATGTTTGTGATCTGTTGTTTAAATGACACTGATGTATTGTATGTTACACCAAGGATTTTGTGTGTGTGTGTGTGTGTGTGTGTGGTAGGGGAGTGTTGTCTATGGTGAGGTGTGGGATGTGACTGTGCTCTGTTGTCCAGTTTGTGAGAAGGGTCACTGTAGATTTGGCTGGGGCTATTTTGAGTCTGTTTGTGGTGAACCATTCATGTAGTGTGTTGAGGTAAGGTTGGAGGATTTGTGTGGCTGTGTCTGCATTTTGGTGTGTGCATGTAAGTGTTATGTCATCTGCACAGGAAGCTATGTGTATTTGTTGTGTGTGGGGTGTGGGTATGTCATGCATGTATTTACCTAATTGTATTTACCTAATTGTGATATACAGGAAATGAGCTATGCTCGTGGGGTCCCGTCTCTGTTTCTCAATAAGTCAAATTTTGCTTTAAACTCGTTTAAGTTTTTAGACTGGACGATCTCTTTGTCCAGTCTATTCCACAGGTCTATGCCTCTATACGGAAAACTATATTTCTTGATGTCCTTCAAGCAGCGTGGCTTCTTCAGTTTCAGACCATGTCCTCTTGTTACTCTCTTATCCCATAAAAACAGATCTTCTCTATCAAGTTTATCTACTCCCATCATGGTCCTGAACACTGCAATCATGTCACCCCTCTCTCTCCTTTCCTCTAAGGATGGCAAATCCAGCCTTTCTAGCCTCTCACCATATGACAGATCTGCCAGACTGGGGACCATCTTGGTTGCTGCTCTTTGTATTCTCTCAATCTTGTTTATATCTTTCTTTTTGTGTGGGGACCACACTACTGCTGCATATTCTAACCTGGGGCGGATCATGGCCACTATCAGTTTTTTCATCATCTCTTCATTCATATAATGAAATGCCACTCTTATGTTGGTCAAGAATTTATATGTCTCTCTAACTATCTTGTTGATGTGTTTTTCAGGTGACAAACTATCCTGGACCAGCACTCCTAAATCTTTCTCTTCTCTCGCTTTTGTGACTGGTTCATTACCCATCATATAATTCAGTGATGGTCTCTTGGTACTTTTACCCATTTCCAATATTTTACATTTTTTTTGCGTTGAATTTCATTTCCCACATCCGGCTCCAGTCATGTATCCTATCCAGATCCTCCTGCAGCATTTTACAGTCCCCTTCAGCCTCTACCTTCCTCAAGATCTTTGGATCATCAGCAAACAGACTTCCATAACTGTTCACTCCATCTACCATATCATTAACGTAAATCAGGAACATTACTGGTGCCAACACCGAGCCCTGTGGGACACCACTTGTTACTTCTCTCCATCCAGACATCCTGTCCTTTATTACTGTCCTCATTTATCTGTCTCTCAAAAAGTCTCTCATCCATTCCAGGAGGTTACCCTTCAGTCCTCCTATATGCTCTAATTTCCACATTAGTCTCTTATGGGGTACCTTGTCAAAGGCCTTCTCCAAATCTAAATATACACAATCCACCCAACCGTCTCTCTCCTGTAGCACATCAATCGCTCTTGAGTAAAAGCTCAACAAGATGGAAACACATGACCTTCCACTTCTAAATCCAAATTGACTTTCAGTCAAAATATTCATCTCTTCCAGATATTTTATCCACCTATCTTTCAGAATCTTCTCGCACAATTTTGCAACCATGCTGGTTAGGGACACTGGTCTATAGTTCAGGGGTTCTTCCTTGTTCCCTCCCTTGTAAATTGGTACCACATTTGCTCTCTTCCATTCCCGAGGCACTTTCCCTTCTTCCAGCGAACACACAATTAAACTGTGAATCTTATCTGCCAGTTGGTCTCTGCATTCCTTCAGTACCCAATTTGAAATTCCATCTGGTCCTGGGGCTTTCCTTACATCTTGAGTTTCCAATAATTTGTACACTTCCTGCACTTCCACTTTTATATCTTTTATTACCACATTCCTAGTTACTCCCTCCCCCTCCACAAACTCCCCTTCATTAGTAAAAACTGATTGGAAACGTTTGTTCATTATTTCAGCTTGCATTGCCGCATCATTGTAGACCTCTCCTTCTACTTTCAGTTTGGTGATTCCTTCCTTTTGTTTCAATTTGCCATTAACAAATCTATAAAACAATTTGGGTTCATCCTTACATTTGTCGATTATACCTTTTTCAAAGTTCCTTTCTTCCTCTCTACGAATTCTTGTATATTCATTTCTAGTTCTTTTATATTCTTCCTTTGTTCTACTATTAGCTCTCTTTCTCCATTTGTTCCACGCCATGTCCCTCTCTTTTTTCGCTATCATACACCTTCTATTAAACCACTCCTTTTTCCTGTATTCTTTCCCACTTACTCTTGGAACATATTTTTCCACTCCTGAATTATAGAGGTCTAGAAAGATGTCCCACTTCCTCTGAATCTCTCTTGTTTCTCTGAATTTTCTCCAATCTGCATTTTTGAAAAATTTTCTCAATTCTGTAAAGTTTGCATTCCCAAAGTTGTATCTTCCCTGCCTATGGAGCTCGTCTCTTAGCACCACATCCCCTATTATCATCTGGAACTCAATGACCACATGATCACTTTTTCCTATATGACACAGATATTTCAAGGATTCAATTACATCAGGTTCTTTGGTTAGCAGTAAATCTAATCTTGCTGGGGTGTCACCTCGGAATCGTGTCTCTTCTTTGACCCACTGTGTCATTACATTATTTATCACAATGTTTAACAATATAGTGCCCCACGAATCTTTGTCACCTCCTGAGTTCCATTCCTCCCAGTTCACCTCTTTACAATTAAAATCACCCATTAGAATTATATTGCTGCTTTTCTCAATTACTTTCTGCAGATAACTAACCATGTCTGACAACATCTCCTGGTATTCATCATCAATCCATGCTCTTGTCTTAGGTGGAACATATACTACTGCTATATCTCTCTTACAGTTCTCTCCAGTTTCTAATTTCACGTTTATCACTTCAGCCCTACCCTCTCCCATTTCCACAGAATCTACATTTAAGTTGTTTTTCACTGCTATCATCACTTGTCCTCCCACTTTATCTTTTCTGTCTCTTCTCCACAATTAGTATTTGCCATCTCCCATATGGATATCAATATTCTCCCTTAACTTGGTCTCTACAAAGCACATAACATCAGGTTCTTGTACCCTCAAGAAATCATTGATTTCTAACACTGCCGATATTAATCCATCAACATTAGTGTACGCCACCTTCAAACTTTTTTCGTTATTACTTATACCGTCTTTTCTCCTCCTCTCCGTCGGTACCACTTCCTCAATTTCTGGTCCATAACTCTCCAATAAAACACTGTCTTCTCCTTCTCCGTTCTCTGTTCGTTTTTTGCCTTAGCTTCCTTTACTAACTCCTTTATTTTAGCTCTTTCTTCCTCATTTGCATCTCTCCTTAACCAGACATTTTCGAACCCCTCTTTGTCTGCCAATTTCCACGTCCTATTCATGATTTCATTTACTATTACCTGGGACTGAAACTTCACCTTCAGTGGCCTCGCCCCTCCTTCCTCATACTTACCTAACCTAAACACTTCTTCAATCTCTTCTTGGGCTTCATTGTTACCCTCCATGACTACTGATATTATTTCTTTAACTTTA
>JAGKTI010001265.1:0-23755 GCA_018397915.1 Birgus latro | reverse complement strand
TATATATATATATATATATATATATATATATATATATATATATTATTTTGTATAAGAATAGGGCATAGGGCCCATTTCAATGGATGAAAACAGTGGAAAAATCCGGGGAAGATTTACTTAGCGAAGAGCGGCTGAGCAGACGACACGAGAGGGTAATGGAGGGCAGGTAGGGAGGGGAGTCTAGAATAGGGGAAAATGGCTAAATTGTCAACATTGGATGGGAGTACTGATGACATTAGCAGCTCTGACTATTGTTGGACATTGGCAGTGCTGACAGATGATACAAGTCACCACCTGAAAGCCCAGGGGAACTAAAAATAACACAGAGTCACTCAAGTGACGCCCCGCAGTATGATCCATTGCACCCAACCATCACAAAAGTGACGACCCGCGGTTAAGGGGTTAAAAACTATCTTCCCATAAATAGATTTTTCTAGACTTTTAATATGTTATTTCAGTATTGCCAAGGAGTAAAATAACACACAGAGAAAAACTACTGCAATTTGTGGTGGGTATATCCATACCTTTACTGGACTAACTAGGAGGTAAGGTAACTTATATTCCTACAATATCCAAATTACTGGAACTTTTGGGTAGCACCTCGTATATCATCGAAATGAAAAGATACTGTAGATCATTCATCATTCATTCATTATCCAATCCTATGTCGCCCCACAGAGAAGCGTAGGAGCCCGGGGCTAGGCAAATTGGTCCTGACATTTAAGATGAGAGTGACCAGCCTCACTCATCCCTGAATGGCATTACGTGAGCAATAAACCCCAACCATCCCTTGGATATAAACCCTCACCAGCTCAATCCATTTGGAGCACCGTAATTACCCACTAAACCACCAGGCGCCAAAATTTGGTTATATGGTTACCACCCAGCATAGTAAATGGTTTCCTTGTGTACAGGAAACCACTTGGTTTGTCACTCAATGTAGAGTCACCCATAGGCAGAAGGACGAGGAAAGAATGAAGGCAAGAAAGACAGAGGAGGGAGTGTAAAGTCACCCGTAGGCAGAAGGACAAGGAAAGAATGAAGGCAAGAAGGACAGAAGAGGATTGAAGGAAAAAAGGATGGAGGAGCTCACCATCCACTCACCACTAAACCACCAGGCGCCAAAATTTGGTTATATGGTTACCACCCAGCGTAGTAAATGGTTTCCTTGTGTACAGGAAACCACTTGGTTTGTCACTCAGTGTAGAGTCACCCATAGGCAGAAGGACGAGGAAAGAATGAAGGCAAGAAAGACAGAGGAGGGAGTGTAAAGTCACCCATAGGCAGAAGGACAAGGAAAGAATGAAGGAAAGAAGGACAGAAGAGGATTGAAGGAAAAAAGGATGGAGGAGCTCACCATCCACTCACTCGATGTAGTGTTGCTCTCGGGTGTCTGCCCTTTCCTCTCCTCCATACTGTATATCATATTGCAATATGTTTTCACTTGACACAACCCTAATGTAAAGAAAAACCTAACTGTAAATAACTACTTTGCTTTGGTCTATATGCCAGAAAATACTCATGACAAGGCAAGACCAGTACTAGCCAACCAGTTCCTCCACCACTGGAACTGAAAAGATGAAATTAGTCACCAGGATCACGACCAGGCAAATCCACAAATGAACAGGTTTACAAATGCACCAGTCAACAAACCAGTGAGTCTATGAATCTACAAGGCAGCCTATAAATGAGCCTATGAATCTCCCAGTCTATACACCACACTACATCCAGGTTACCACACCACACCCTGGTGAGCCTACAAGCCTACAGCTGCTAGCTCAGAAGCAGTAATACTGTAGGTGGCAGGGCTAAGTGTCAAATCTACAGGGAGAGACCTCAGCACTTTCAGGATCAACTACTAGGCAAACAACCATGCAAGTGTCAAGAACAGGCCACTCATCCCACTGCTGCCACTACTAACGTAGTGAACATGGTGCAATGTGATGTACTGAGTATGGATTTTCTATTTAGGTTATCACAGCAAATTAAGGCCTCCCTGATTCTACCTCCTCTTTTTTCTCTTTCTTCCCTTCTTGCATCATCTTAGGTTTTAGTGAGTTGTTCTAGGGTTGATGTTTGGAATCACAGATTTTAAAAGTGGAGACTTGGATCCTTCACTGACTGTGAGCCTGAGTTGTCTTATTTCTGTCTGCCCTAAACTTACTACTCTACTTTTTTAAAGGCTTTATCTGCATGGCTTCCTGAAGTCACTGACTGGCTAGCCATTTCAAGTTGGGAGAGCATATCAAATTCCATCTCTGGTAAGCTTTTGCTCTGCATCCTGCAAGCCCTGAGTGTCAATACCTCTCTTACGATACTACATATTAGCATACTCTCTTGTCCTCTGTCATATACTGTATAACATAATCGCTGTAAACTAACTTCACACATTTCTATTCAGGTCTACCAAAACTATGCTGGTTACTAGCACCTAAGGTTGACAATATCACTGATACAATACTGTACAATTTTTTCTGATAAAATAATTTTTTTTTTTTAAGTTCTCCATAAACTACCAAAATCTCCATTTAAATGGGCTATGAGATTCAGCCTCCATGAGAATAACGTCAGAGCTGGGCCTTACCTTGAGCTGCTTCATCTTTGGTGCACGCCGTTTCATCTGCCGTCGTTGCTCCCTCTCTTCCCACTTCCTCTGCTTGTCTGGATCATCAATCTGTTAGAGTTTCAGTGTATCACTTAATCAGGCAGTAATAGGATGTTAATAACTCACTTGACTGTTGAATTTATAATAAATGACAAATATAGAAAAGAGAGCTCATTTATACATTTGTTGCATGATAGTTTAGAAACCACTGACCACATTAGCTCTAGGCTTTCCTCCCTCCACATTAATACCTGTGGCTATCCTCATCCAGTCCCCTTTTCATATCCTTTCACCATTTAACTAATCAGTTTGCATTATTTTTCTCATATTACTTAACCCGCCGAGTCCCACCGAAGTATGATGCACATTGCTACTTTCTTCCGCGGACAGACCCAACGACGTGCATCGTATGTCACTCAATTGCAAGGCCCATTGTGTGCACATTTTTCAACATTCACGGGTGATTTTTGGTAGGCATATGTGGGAGACCTTCCTCTACCTGCTGTCAAGCAGGGATACTGCCTGGCCCCATCTAACCTCCCTTCCCCCCACCCCACACTGGGCAATTCACCTGTTAGCAGTAACCTGGCCAGTAAATGTATGTTGCCCCACGGTCTCCCCAAAGACAAAATTCACGGTGAAAGTGATTCCCGAGGTGGAGGACAAAGAAACAAAGAAGCTAGAGGTAGAAACAAACAAAAGTGATGAGGTGGTAATGTCGTAAAGGAAGGTGCCAAATACCTGTACTGGGGTTTTGGGTGAGTGAACAATGCTTATAAACGCCTATATTACTGTGTGAAAACCAATACAGACTTGTACTACACATAAATTTGTACCAAATAAATGAAATAATAATTTAAAGTGGTTTGAATTAGTTAACCCTTCTATAGTTTGTTTTCTTTAACCAGGTACCCTGCAAAAGAAGGAAAACGTAAGGTTGAGTGACACCTGTATCAATATTTTTTTTACCTCAGGCTCGCGATTTCTCTATGAATTTTCAATGTTTCTCACCAAAAGCGATGGTTTCAGCCAAAAAACAAAAAGTCGAAAATCAGTCGGGACCTGGGGGTAGGCTGGGTAAAAAACCGGTCGGGACTGGACGGGTTAAGCCAAATCTCTCTCCCAGCACAATGTTTTTTGTTCTGTCACTCACTGATACTCATCCCTCTCAACATTCTCATTTCAGCACATTCCAACCTGCATGTATTCTCTTTCTCTTGCTTACATCTCACTTCCATACAGCATAATACTTCTAACACCTGTTTTGCAGTGTACCCTTTCCATGAACACAAAGCACATTCACAGTCCGGTAAGGCTACAATTCCCAAACTTTTTCCATCCACTTCTCTCTCTAGCAATGGAATTAGCCTCTGCTGCTCATCCCACACTCAACAGGTCTCCCAGATAACCAAACTATTTAATGCATTCAAATTGGCTGTCACCCCAAACAACACATCCTGAATATCCCTACATAATTCACGCCAGAAAAAAAAATAAAAATCACATCCTTCAGTCTACCTCTAATGCTACAGAATTGTGGACCCATCTACTACAACTACACAAGATAGAATTTCTCCCAGCCCCCATTTTCACACTCTGCATAAGGCCACAAAGCTTGTCCCATGATATTACTTCCTCCATATCTACTACTGAGGATTTTTGTTTTCTGTCTATCTATCCATTGCCAGATGCCTTAATCCTGCATGGGGGGACCACAAACAAATTGCCTCCATGTCGCCCTATCCCCCGCCATTTCACTGCCCTCCTCCCAGCTCACACACACCCTCATATACCTCTCCACTCCATCCCTTCATCTCATCCTTGGCCTTCCCCTCCCTCTCCCCCCTCCACCTCACTCACATACACTCTCCTCATCGGTCTCTCACTCTTCATCCTCGTCACATGGCCAAACCACATCAATGTGTTTCTTCTAAAGCTTCCTATCACATCCACATCTGCACCACAACACTCTTTCGCTTCCTCATTTATCAGTCTGTCTCTCCATGTGACTCCACATGCTCCCCTCAAATAACTCACTTCCACTGCTCTTACTCTAGACTTCTGTCCTCCAACAAGGTCCAAGCTTCACTTCCATATGTTAGAGTTGATATCACAATACTGTCATGCAGTAACTTTTTCACTTCCATGCTCACTTCCCTGTTTCTTACCACTGCTTTCAAGGAACCAGCAGCATTTCTTCCTTGATGTACCCTTTCAAGCACTTCACCCTCTAAACTTTCATTCTTACTCATCACACTACTCAATTACTTAAATGCACTCACATTTTCCATTTCCTCCTCATCCAACCTCACTGTACATTCACTGACTTCATATCTCTCAAGGACCATAACTTTACTCTTCTCTACATTCACCTTTACATTCTGTTTCTTACACACTCTCCCAAACTCATTCACCAAGCCTTGCAGTTCCCCTTCATCTTCCCTTAACAACACAGTATCATCTGCAAACAACAGTACAGGGAGTTTCCAAACACTGCCCTCTCTCATTAGGGCTGCTCTAACATTCACTGCCCTACCTTATATTTTGTTTATAACCCCATCCATGTACAGACTGAACAACCATGGAGACATGACACATCCCTGTTTCAATCCAACCTTCAAACAGAAGAATTCACTCAGTTCACTATCCACCTGCACTGCAGCCTTAGCACCCTCATATATACTCTTCAGGGTATTCAACAGCTTCCCATCTACTCCATATATTCTTAACCCCTTCATTACCGAAATCGATAAGGTTTACGCTTGTAAACCTAGAAAAAGTTCTGGCGAGGAACCGATAATTGTAAGGTTTACGGTGGTAAACCTGATAAGCATAGGGAGGTATAGGAGGGTAGGAGTGTTGGTTTCGGGGTTACTAGAGAGACTTGGGTTGTAAGAACTGGCAACTTGACTCTGACGTCATTCTCCTTGTCATGGCCATGCCATGGCCATATCAGGGTCCATGCCAGGCCATGATTGACATCATTTGGGTATTTTGGATATGATTTACTATTTCAAAAATTTTGGGCATATATATAGACCTATATGGTATGATAAAAACAGAAAAAAATAGTTGCACTAGGCATATCACCATGTGCTTACCATGACAACCACCCTCCTAGGCCCCACAACCAACCAGCAGCCAGTTCTCACCCGCAACCCCTCAGTATCCCCCGAGCTGCATGCTGTGACTGTGTGTTTTTTTTTTGGCTGTTTTTGTGTGATCATGGCGTCATCTGATACTGATGACGAATTTGATACAAAGCTTGCTAGTGAGTTAGATGAGTCTGACTACAATGAAACTCAATCAGACATCAGTGAGTGAGTCAGACGATGATTATATACCAGAAAACGACAGTGACAGCGAGAGTACGAGTGATGAAAGCGAGATAGATAATTGCTCAAATCCCAGCCCTGTAGGCTCGCCATTGTTGCAGAGTCCCTGAGGACCTGCCTTCACCCTCTTGTCGGATCCGTTTGCAGATCAAAGGCCACCTCCACTACCTACACTTCACCTGGACTTTCCCAACGTACATCCTGCAGTGTATCAACGCCACGAGGAGCAACATATGAGTACTGTATATAACTTTTTATGTCTGTAGTCTATATTTATTGGAACAATGAAAGTTTAGTAAAGTATATATATCCCTACACGTATACTACTATGGGAAATGTATTTAAAATCATGCACAGTGTACCTCGTGGTCAACATGTACTTGAGAATATAAAAGTAATATAAAATGAAAAACAGCACACTTATGATAAACGATCACCCCCCACGCACACGCATGAACTTCCGGGAATTCGGTTTGACAGAGGGAGAGCGGGGCGGCTGGGGGTGGGAGGCGTGGTAATGAAGAGGTTAATACTTTCCGTAATCCTTGTCTATCCACCCTGTCATATGCTTTCTGCAAATCCACGAAGGCTGCATAATACTTCTTTCCCTTCTCTAGAAACTTTTCCACTAAAGATCTAAGAATGAATATCTGATCTACACAACCTCTTCAGTTCCTAAAACCTCCCTGTTCTTCTCCAACTAATTCCTCTGTTATTTCCCTAACTCTCTCAAAAGGATCCTATCATAAACTTTTCCTATTACAGTAATGTCCCTATGATTACCACACATTTCTTTTTCCCCTTTTCCTTTGTACAGGGGAACAATTATACCTGACTTCCAATCCTCCGGGACTCTACCTTCCTCCCAGGCCAATCTGCACATCTTTCACATCCATTCAACTACTATCTCTCCCCCATGCTTCACCATTTCACCACACACTCCATCAATTCCTGGGGCTTTCCCCAATGTGACTTTCATCATTGCTTCCATAACTTCCATCCCACTGATTTCTTCCTCTTTTCTGACATCCCTCCTTCTCCCAGCCATTCCCCAACCACTTATACTTGCATTACTTTCATTCTCTATGTCCAACCATTCCTTAAAGTGTTCTCTCCATCTGCTCACTTTTTCTCCCTTGTCCACTAGTAATCTACCATTTTTATCTTTCACTCCCCAACTAACTTCTTTGACACCCTGTCTAACTCTCTTTACCTCTTTCCACAACATTTCCTACATTCACACCCAAATTCCTTCCAAAATCCCCATCCACTCTCTTCTTACTCTCTCTTACTAATCTTTTCACCTCTCCCTTCTTCTCTACATATAACTCTCTCAATTTCTTCCACACCCCTGTTTCTTGTCCACTCACTATATGCCTTCTTCTTTTGTGCCACAGCCATTTCACCTCTTCATTCCATCATGCTGTTCCTTGCACTGCATTTCATCTTCTCTTCACCCCACACATGCTGCACAGATTTCTTGTGAATATCTTGCACACACCTTCCAAGTCCTCCATCTCCTCCAATCCATATTTACCCAATCGCTCGTCCACTTCTCTCTTATATTCTGCCTTTTTTCCATCCTCTTGTAATCTTTCCACCCACCTTGTATGAACTACTTCCTCTCTTCTTCTATTCCTTCATTTCAATTGGACCTTGATTCTCACCACCACCACCAACTGGTGGTCAGGAAGTCCATTCCCCCAACCTTTACTTGCTTTACCAGGATTAATTCAGGCCATTTGCTATTTGCTTCATCTCATCACATCCCTCCACCTCAATTTCTATCTGGCCTCCTGCAGGCTTAGAGCAATCAAAGCTAAATAATCATCATATAAAAGCTCCCAAAGCAGCCCACTGATAAACTCTTGACAATGCATCATGTTTCAAGATGAATGGACTCAGCAATGAACTCCAATGTACCCCAACAATGACCAAAATTCCTCGCTTAATACTCTACTCACACTCATAGATACAGCTGACTACATGTCCCTTTGTACAATTTCAACACCAACCAGACAATCCATTCCTCAGTACTTACCTTTCTCTATCTATCTATCTATCTATTGCCAGACACCTCAATCCTGGCCACAGACAAATCGCCTCCATGTCACTCTGTCCCCCGCCATTTCACTACCCCTTTCCCAACTCACACCCCCCTCTCTCATATACCTCTCCATTCCATCCCTACATCTCATCCTCGGCCTCCCCCCCCCCACCTCACTTACATACACTCTCCTCATCAGTCTTTCACTCTCCATCAACTCCACATGCCCAAATCACCTTAACGTGTTTCTCCTAACGCTTCCTATCACATCCACATCCACACCACAACACTCCTTCACTTCCTCATTTGTTAGTCTGTCTCTCCATGTGACTCCACATGCTCCCCTCAAATAACTCATTTCCACTGCTCTCACTCTTGACTTCTGTCCCTCCAACAGGGTCCAAGCTTCACTTCCATATGTTAGAGTTGGTATCACAATACTGTCATGTAACAACTTTTTCACATCAATGCTCACTTCCCTGTTTCTTATCACTGCTTTCAACGAACCAGCAACCTTCCTTCCCTGCTGCACCCTTTCATGCACTTCACCCTCCAGACTTCCATCCTTACTCTTCACACTACCCAAGTACTTAAATGCACTCACATTCTCCATATCCTCCCCATCCAATCTCACTGTACATTCACTGACTTCATTCTCTGGAAGACCATCACTTTACTCTTCCCTACATTCACCGTTAGATTCCATTTCTTACACACTCTCCCAAACTCATCTACCAAGCCTTGCAGCTCCCCTTCGTCTTCACTCAACAACACAGTATCATCTGCAAACAACAGTACAGGGGGTTTCCAAACACTGCCCTCTCTCACTTGGGCCACTCAAACATCCACTGCCCTACCTTGTATCTCTTTTATAACCCCATCCATTTACAGATTGAACAACCATGGAGACATGACACATCCTTGTTTCAATCCAACCTTCAAATGGAACGTTTCACTCAGTTTGCCATCCACACGCACTGCAGCTTTAGTACCCTCATACATATTCTTCACTGCCTTCAACAACTTCCCATCCACTCCATATATTCTTATACTTTCCACAATCCTTGTCCATCCACCTTGTCATATGCTTTCTCCAAATCCATGAAGGCTGCATACAACTTCTTTCCTTTCTCTAGAAACTTTTCCACTAAGGATCTAAGGATGAATATCTGGTCTACACAACCTCTTCCCTTCCTAAAACCTCCCTGTTCTTCTCCAACTAATTCCTCTGTTATTTCCCTAATTCTGTCAATAAGTATCCTACCATATACTTTTCCTATTACACTAAGAAGGCAAATGCCCCTATGATTACCACACACTTCTTTTTCCCCTTTTCCTTTGTACAGAGGAATAAATATACCTGACTTCCAAACCTCTGGGACTCTACCTTCCTTGCAGGCCAAGCTGCACACCTTCCACATCCATTCTATTACAATCTCTCCCCCATACTTCAGCATTTCACCACACACTCCATCAATTCCTGGGGCTTTCCCCATTTTAACTTTCTTCATTGCTTCCACCACTTCCATCTTACTGATTTCTTCCTCTCTTCTCACAACCCTCCTTCTCCCCGCCATTCCCCCAGCCACTTATACTTGCATTACTTTCATTCTCTATGTTCAACAATTCATTACAGTGTTCTCTCCATTTGTTCACTTTTTCTCTCTTCTCTACTAGTAATCTACCATTTTTATCTTTCACATCCCCACTAACTTCGCTGGCACCCTGTCTAGCTCTCTTTACCTCTTTCCAGAACATTTTCTTACATTCCCTCCACTTTGCACTCAAATCCCTTCCAAATTCCTCATGCACTCTCTTCATACTCTCTCTTACTAATCTTTTCACCTCTCTCCTCCTCTCTACATATAACTCTCTGGTCCGTCTCTCAGCTTCTTCGACGCCCCTGTTCTTCATCCACTCATTATATGCTTTCTTCTTTTGTGCCACAGCCTCTCTCACCTCTTCAGTCCACCATTCTGTTCCCTGAACCCCCTTTCGTCTTCTCTTCACCCCACACACCACCTCACATGCTGCACAGATTTCTTCTGTGAATATCTTGCACACACCTTCCACATCCCCCATCTGCTTCAATCTATATTTACCCAATCACTCCTCCACTTCCCTTTTATATTCAGCCTTTATTCCATCCTCTTGTAACTTTTCTACCCTCCTTGTAACAAATACTTCCTCCTGTCCTTCCCTTCTTCTCTTCCTCCATCTTGTTTGGATTCTGATTCTGGCCACCACCAAGTGGCCATTTATTACCACCCCTGAGCTTCTACAAAAATCTACAAGAAACTTCTGTTCTTAAGTTATCTCTCTTGTAGCTGTCACAAAATGAATACTATATCATTCATGCTTCTGGGTAACCACTCAGCCACACAGTGGCCAAGTGGTTAACACTGCTAGCTACAAAGCTGCTAGCCTGATAGTGCCAGGGTTTGAATTCTACTGTGGGCAGCTGGCATCACTTGACTCGGATGTTCAGGTGTCCTTTGTGAGCTGGTGGGTAAAATGAGTACCAGGGATAACACCAAGGGGAGGCAACTGTACCTTGTATGATACGGTGGCCTTGCATCACATGACAGTGGGTGAATAACTAGTTGCAATCTAAAAGGCTTGGGTTATGGTGATGGGCACCATGGCTAAGCACCTGTTGGTGTCTACTCCCACATTTACTCAATGACTCCTTTCCATAACCTTCACCATCTGATCTAACTTATTCAACCCTCTGTAGCTACCTCACCCCACTCAGCACCTGTACACATTCACATCACATTCTTCAACCAATCTTTGAATTGTTTCTTCCCATACACCTGCATCTATGATTAGTTAACATTATAACCCTCTCGGGAACTGTAAGTTTCCAATAAGTTTCTGTGGCATGAACAAACCTGATAACCCAACTTAGAAGCAGTTTAGGGAGACACCTAAAAAATAATAAAGGTTCCATGGCCAAACTAGTCCCAGAAATTGGTTATATTGGTATAAATAGTATACCACCATCTTCGATAGTGTTTCTACTATAACATATGCAAATAAAAACTCAAAAAACTTTTGAAAGAAGCTACAGAACTACAGTGAGAATAAACCGACAAAGGGAAAAAATCCCTTTAAAAAAAATCCCGCCATCCTGGCCAAAAAAATTTGCCAACACAGTTCACGACCAAAGCACATCTGAAGAGGCTAGAGGAGTCCGTTGCTGACGCCTGTCCAGGATGCAACAAAGCACCCCATACTATTAAGCACATTATGAACAACTGCACTGCACACAATTGCCTGCGCCAACAACACAACATACACTCCTTGAGAGCCCTGTGGGAAAGCCCGATCTCGGCAGTGGCCTTCCTCAGGGACTTGGGACTGTTCGGCCAGACTGCCTAGGGAACAACTACTACTACTACCAAAGCATAGGTCTAGATGCAGAATTTCATGAGCTTTCTTGTGGTGTTTTTGGAATTTCAATATGACCAACGATTTTGAGCAAAAAAATATATATATATATCTTCTCTGGCAACCATGAAACAGATGAGACAGTGCTGTCATATGATTACCCTTAGCAAGCATACACTCCTTTATGATACACCCAAGTCTGATGCATTTCCTATGAAAGCTTGACTTATGGTTAATATTTTTGTTCAGAATGATGCAAAATGCATCATCGGCTACTCTTAGCCCAACGCTGATATGACACGGTTTGTGTCACCATTCCCGAGAGACTGAACACCTAAATTAAGAGTAGCTTTAAGAATCTCAGCTACTATTTATGATATGTCAGTGGCTTTACCCATCTACATATGTCTCGTTTAGGTTCACTGTGTTTCTGAAAGCTCCAACATGCTTGCATGCATCAGCCTTGGTCACCTAATGGTGGCTCTCCATGCTGCTTGATCTCTGGTACCCTCCCTGTTCAGTCCCTTAATGCTAAGGTCACACTTAATGACCTCGTCCTAGGTCTTTTTTGGTCTACCCCTCGCAACCCTATCCCCAATATTTACGCTTCTTACTTTCTGCACCCACTTATCATTCCTCATCCTCTCCACATGCCCAAACCACATCAATCTACCTATCCTCATCACAACACCAATACACTCCAGTCCCATCCTACCTCTCGACTCTTCCATCGGAAACCTAGCCCCATCCTCCTCCAGGCCTTGCACTTACGGACGCATTGCACAACCACCTAATCACTGTCATTTCTGTATGTTTGAGCCAGTGAATATCCTCTTCCTTTACTGCCCAGGTCTCACTACCATACAGCATTACACACCTAACACATGCTGCATACAAAGATCCCTCAGCTACATAATGTAGGAAGAGCCCTCTCAATGTCAGGAGAGGCAACAGCTCCCTGAACTTCTTTCAACCACTTCTCACTCTAGCCACAGAGCTAGCTTCAGCCCCACCTCCAGCACATAACACGTCTCCCAAATAACAAAACTCTTCCACACACTCAAGAGACTCACCAGCAACTTCATTTTTTTCACGCCTGACAACCTCCACCTGCTCTCCTGACTCCACAAACTACTGACTCTTTAATCTCAGGTTCAGCACTGCTTAGAGTCTCCCTGTCTCAAATAAAATTCTCCATCCAACAAATGGCTGCAGTGTTCATGCATAGTCTCAAGTTTGTGTGTGCAACAGCCAACATTCTTGTATCATCCCAGACCAATTACTCACTGACCACTTCCTAAATTTCCTGTACCACTTGGTCTATCATCCTGAATATTCAACTGTCCCTTTGGCCCATGAACTTGTCAGTTATTGTTTTCTGTGCTCTAGTCTTTGCACAACATCCCTCAGCCCTGGCCCTGCACTTGGCTGTCAGGTATAATTCCTTATCTCCACATTTCTTGCACCCTCTCTTCCTAACAGCTGGAAACCATTTACTATGCTGGGTGGTAACCATATAACCAAATTTTGGTGCCTGGTGGTCTGGTGGGTAATTAAGACGCTCCAATCGGATTGAGCCGGTGAAAGTTTATATCCAAGGGATGGTTGGGGCAAACTGATAACGTAATGCCACTCAAGGACGAGTGAGGCTGGTCACTCTCATCTTAAATGTCAGGACCAACTTGCCTAGCCCCGGGCTCCTACACTCCTCATGGGGCAATGCTGGATTGGATGATGAGATGAGATGAAATTCTTCCATTTCATCATTCCACCACAAAATCAATTGTAAGTAGGAGGGTTCCTTTCACCCATACACAAGCTATAACTGTGCACTTTAGCTGACTACTTTAGACAGCCCTAGAATTCATCAACATTACTGTGTAAATTGATCTTAATGGTCATTTTCGGCAACTCATTTTGCAAAACTTTCACTGCTTTCCCCCCTCCCATTTCTTTTTTTTAGACTTGCAAAATTAATTTTCTTCACAATGGATTTCCTATGCTCAAGATAGACTAACAGTACGCACTATAACACATTCCTTGCCAAGCATAACTTTTGCATCCCTAACTAGCTTCCTCATCTTCCTGCTAACTAGGGCAGTCATTCCTTGTTTCTCATGGGGGTTACGAAACATGAACATCCACGAGAACCAAATTTCCTGAGTAGTGTAACCAACCCCCTAGTGTTCATAGAGCCCCTACAGAGCCATAATTTAACTACGTGATAGTCAAAAAATCATTTGCAATGCTCCATAACACCATCAGATGCCAGAATCTATATAATTAAAGTGGATTTTGTGAAGGGTTAACAACACAGGTACAATACACTGCTTACATAAACTACTTAGTCATAAAGCACAAGTATTTATCTGCTGTGTATTTACCCATTTGCAGTGCAAAAATCACCAGACATTAAAATCTACTTACTGATTCATCAACAGACAATCATATGATAATCAGACATTATATTTTCTCTATCAATCAACAATATATATAATCATGTGTAAATATTTAGACTACAATCATTTCTCAAGTACAGTAAACCCTCTCTAATTCGGAATAATTGGGGGGGGAACCCCATGTCGAAATAGTAATCCCTCCACTATCCAATGTAATAGAGCCAAAGACATGAACGGACATTGGTCTTGTCCGAGTATTGGGCCTGAAGCTCCAGCACTGGTCATTCATGATCCTAACCTAACCTAACCTAAATCAGAAAACCACCTACCTACCTCCCTACCGGACATGCATAGCACTTATTTAAGTCCCCTTTCACATAAATAATGCACACAAAGCATGAATTAATTGATGATTTAGAGGTGAGTAAGGCATAGGTGCTCACAACTTGCCAGCAAGTGTAAGTAAGTATCAGACATGGAAATCACTAAGAAAATCACCGTTTCTCACACCATATGCATTAAATAATGAACACAAAGCATGAATTCATTGAATTTTAACCCCAAAATGATGATTTTGAGGTAAGTAAGGCATAGATGTTCATGAGCTGGCAGCTTACTGTAAATAAGCCTTGGTTTAATCACGCTTGTTCTAATGCTGTCCGCAACAGACAGAGGGCCTTTAAAAGGTACCGGAGCCAACCCACCCCTGAATCACATCTTTTTTATATTTCTGCTCGGAATCGTGCTAAGTCTGTTCTTCGCTCTGCTAAAAATAATTTCATCCGTGCTAAATGTTCCCAACTCTCCAACTTGAATTCTTCTCGCTCCTTTTGGCACCTTGCCAAAAACCTTTCTAACAACTTTACCTCATCATCCTTCCCTCCTCTTTTCTACTCTGATGGCTCTGTAGCTCATCATCCTTCCCTCCTCTTTTCTACTCTGATGGCTCTGTAGCTATTTCTTCTACTGATAAAGCAGATCTCTTTGCTCAGACTTTCTCCTCCAATTCTACCTTAGACGATTCCGGTGCTGTTCCTCCATCACTTCCCCCCTCAGACTTCCTCATGACTGACATTAAAATTTCTTCAGCTGATGTATTTTCTGCCATCACTGGCCTCAATATTAACAAGGCATATGGGCCTGATGGAGTCCCTCCTGTTGTCCTCAAGAACTGTGCTTCTGTGCTTACACCCTGCCTAGGTAAACTCTTTCGCCTTTGTCTCTCAACTTGTACCTTTCCTTCTTGCTGAAAGTTTGCTCTCATTCAGCCAGTCCCAAAGAAGGGTGACCATTCCCAACCCTCTAACTATCGTCCAATTGCTTTAACATCCTGTGTATCAAAAGTTTTCGAATCAGTTCTTAACAGAAAAATTTAAAAGCATCTTTCCTGTCACAACCTTCTTTCTGATCGTCAGTATGGGTTCCGTCAAAGACGCTCCACTGGCGATCTTCTCACCTACCTTTCAGACTCCTGGTCATCCTCCTTTCGGGACTTTGGCGAAAGCTTTGCCATTGCACTTGACATCTCAAAGGTTTTCGATCGAGTCTGGCATAAATCTTTGATTTCCAAACTGCCCTCCTACGGTTTCTATCCTTCTATCTGTGCCTTCATCTCTAGCTTCCTTTCTGGTCGTTCTATAGCTGCTGTTGTAGACGGCCATCATTCTTCTCCTAGACCTATCAACAGTGGTGTTCCTCAGGGCTCTGTCCTATCACCAACTCTCTTTCTTTTATTCATCAATGACCTTCTAAAGCTGTACATCTAACCCTATCCACTCATATGCTGATGATTCCACCCTTCACCTTTCCATTCAATTTCCGCAACGTTCATCTCAGCAGTTACTTCAGCAAACAAGGGATGAGGCTATGGCACATCTAATGTCTGACTTGGCTCATATCTCTGATTGGGGTAAAAATAATCTTGTTATTTTTAATGCATCAAAAACTCAGTTCTTACACTTATCAACCCGACAAAATCTTCCTCAGGATTACCCACTAATGTTTAATAATGAACATTTATGTCCTGCATCATCCTTGAACATGCTAGGGGTTTCATTCTCTCGGGATTTGTCTTGGAAAGAACATATTACATCTCTTGTGAAATCTTCTTTCAAGAGATTAGGTGTGCTGGGCCGACTCCGAGCTTTCTTTACCCCTGCACAGATGTTGACCTTGTACATGGGTTTTATTCACCCGTGTATGGAGTACATCTCTCATGTGTGGGGAGGCTCCCCACATGCGGTTCTTCTCAATAGGGTGGAGTCAAAGGCTTTTTGTCTCATTAACTCTCCTCCTCTTACTGATTCCCTTCAACCTTTGTCTCTTCACCGCACTGTTGCTTCTTTATCTCTCTTCTATGGCTACTTCAATGGTCACTGTTCCTCTGAAATGTCTGCTTGCATCCCTCCACTTCTACGACGGGCACGTAGTACCTGTCTAGCAACAAACTCTCATCCCTTTTCTGTCCAACTCTCTTATGCAAGAGTTAACCGTTACTCCCAGTCCTTCATTTATGCAACTGGTCAACTCTGGAACTGTCTCCCTCTGTCTGTATTCCCTGCTTCCTATGATCTCCAATCTTTCAAACGCAGTGTGTCCAGGCATCTCGAAATGAATGGATCTTGAATTTGGCTCTCTTTTTTATTGTTTTTACTTTTTCTTGGAAGGTACAGTATGCAGGCCCATGGCCCTTGGTTCCTTCTTCCTTGCATTAAAAAAAAAAAAAAAAGTATCGGACGTGGCAATCACTATGAAAATCATCATTTCTCATATCTTATGCACTAAAATATGGGATACAAAGCATCAAATAAATAAATTGTTACCAGAAAAAGAGTTAGGTATGGCAAAGGTGTTCACTGTTCACCAACAGCACCGGTCATTCTTGACCCTGACCTAACCTAACCTAAATCAGAAAACCAGTACCTAACTGCCTACCGGACATGCATAGCACTTAATTAAGACCCCATTCACATAAAAAATTGGCACAAAGCATGAATTAATGGAATTTTAACCCAAAAATTATGATTTTGAGGTGAGTAAGGCAGGGGTGTTCACGAGTTGGCAGCTTAGTGTAAGTAAGTATCGGACGTGGCTATCACTATGAAAATCATCATTTCTCATATCTTATGCACTAAAATAAGGGATACAAAGCATCAAATAAATAAATTGTTACCAGAAAAAGCGTTAGGTACGGCAAAGGTGTTCACTGTTCACTTACAGCACTGGTCATTCTTGACCCTACCCTAACCTAACCTAAATCAGAAAACCACTACCTAACTCCCTACCGGACATGCATAGCACTTAATTAAGACCCCATTCACATAAGTAATTGGCACAAAGCATGAATTAATGGAATTTTAACCCAAAAATGATGAATTTGAGGTGAGTAAGGCAGGGGTGTTCACGAGTTGGCAGCTTAGTGTAAGTAAGTATCGGATGTGGCTATCACTATGAAAATCATAATTTCTCATATCTTATGCACTAAAATATGGGATACAAAGCATCAAATAAATAATTGTTACCAGAAAAAGAGTTAGGTACAGCAAAGGTGTTCACTGTTCACCTACAGCACCGGTCATTCTTGACCCTAACCTAACCTAACCTAAATCAGAAAACCACTACCCAACTTCCTACTGGACATGCATAGCACTTAATTAAGACCTCATTCACATAAGTAATTGGCACAGAGCACGAATTAATCAAATTTTAACCTAAAAATGATGATTTTGAGGTGAGTAAGGCAGGGGTGTTCGCCAGCTGACTACATAATGAACGTAAGGAAGAGATGATTATTACTGAGAAAATCACCTTTTCACAGCCTGTGCACTCAAATATGGGACACAAAGCATGAAGTAAATAAAATGTAGCCAGAAAAATTATGATTTACTGGTGTGGGGGGCAAAAACGTTAACCAGTTGACTAGATAGTGAACGCAAGTAAGAGACAGGGTAATCACTGAGAAAATCACCTCTTTCACAGCCTGTGCACTCAAATATGGGACACAAAGCATGAAGTAAATAAAATGTAACCAGAGAATGAGGATTTACAAGTGATTATGGAAAATATTTAGCAGTTGACAATGTTTACTTACAGTCCAGCATTGTTGTTTACCCCCATCTCTAAGGTTTTTACAGTGGTCATAATTGCTCTTGAAGCATGTCCAGTAATCCAGTGTTTAACTACACTTAATCCTTAGCACTGTGACTTTTGATTATTTAAACAAGAACGAAAATACCGCAAAAGATCGGACAGTCGTCCACTGTTCGCAGGAGTTGAGACAGAACTAGTAGGAGGGCGATTTGGCGGGAAAGGAGCTAGTTGGAGCGAGCGGGAAATTCAAACTGACGCGGTCGGAAAAAAATGGATTTTTTTTTCTTCGAATTTTGGGGCATTTTGGGGGGCAGACAGCCAGCCCACGATGTCCAAATAGTGAGGGATCCAAATAATGGGCGTTCGAATAGTAGAGGGATTACTGTATCTGAAAATCCAAATTATCAGAGCTCATGCCTGTCCCTGTCCCCAAAGCAAACCCACACTCACTAAAACATGGCTTTTTCACAAAAACATTGGACAGTACAGTATATTATTACTTTATACTAAAATAGTGCATAACAAAATAAATAAAATAGTGTCAAACCTTGAAACTGAAGTCTTGCAACACAGTAGTACATGTAAAACAGTCATGATGTAAAACAAAGAGAAACAACAATCTGTGTTGGAAGTGGGTGTGTTTAGGTATTTGTTTTTTCCAGGTGACTGCTTTTGTTTACAACTCTTTCATTAAGCTTTTGTCAGTCGCTGATTGGCTTTCTCGACCCGACCCAACCCATGTGGCCCATGTCCCATACCAACTGCCATTGCCTGCCTCAGTGTTGAGTGGATGGTCACTGTGATGAGAAGCATTTATTTGCTTAAGGATGAATTTTCTTGCTCCTTATTTCCTCTCAGAACTCTGAGCATGTGCTTCCAAATTAACTTTAGTGAGGCCTACGCACTCTGAAAGGGCTAGGAACAAAAGAAAAGCAATTATTCCAAAGGCAAATGTAAAATTGTTGGACAAAGTGACATACGGTGTAGGAGTTTAAATACAAACGATCAGACAGATAAAACGAGTCGGATGTGTTTATGATGTGGATAGTTTCTTTGTTGGGGAGGGGGGGGGGAAGAAAAAAAGAAGAAAGAAAAAAAAAGTTAATGAGGAAGAAGCAGTAAAATTCATGTTTTTGTCTTTAGTGCAATGAGTGAAAAGGGGAGGGGGGGGGGGGCTTGGCTTGGCTTTGTGCCTGACCTTTGTTATGAACTGACAGTCTTTGGTTGAAAAAATTTAGTTCTTACGGCCGTATGCTTAAACACAGATGGAAAGGCCCTACGTTGGTCCCTACTTTACACACTAAGGAAAGCACAAGCAAGCCCTCAATTTTTACACAGTATGATAAGAGAGCATTAAGGGAAAGGGGGCGGTTGGTAGCCCTGCCTGACCGGTTGGTATGCCAGAAGTGCTCCCGTGGGAGTCACCGTGACTGTTCTTTTTCCAGACAATGTCAATCACAACGAAACAATATAATTTCCCGTGATTTTGTTATATATTAGCACTTGTTAGTACGTATACTTCATATACTTTTATAGTAATAAACTTTTCAATCAATACTTATGTTGTAAATATGATAGTTTAGCACTGGTGATGGGTTAGGTTAGGTTAGGTTAGGATGAATTTGGTTGTTACCCTAAAATTGGTTAGGATAGCCTAAAATAAGTTAAGATTATAAAGGTTGGGCTGAATTTCGAAAATTTATGTTAGGTTTGGGTAAATGAGCACTGATAAAGGGTAATTTAGCTAAAAAATAGCGTTCTAAGATGGCGTTCGTCAGTCTTCCAGCACAGGTCAGGATAAGTTTGGTTAGGTTAGCATAAAATTGGTTAGGTTAGTCTAAATAGGTTAGGTAAGGTTAGGATAAGTAAGGTTTGGTTGTTACGAAAATTTAGGCTAGGTTTGGATAAGTAGGCACTGCAAGGTTTATTTCGCTCATATATGGCGCTCTAAGATGGCGTCCATCTATCTTCGTGCCTCGCAAGATAGTGGCAGTCTGTGAACAAACACTGCTTTTTAATGCACTTTTCACCACATTTAAAGAAATGAAAAACACTGAAACTTGAAAACGCAATTCGAGAGTACTTGAAGAACTCCATGAAGGGCTAAAGCAAGGAAAAAATGCAAAATAAGGTGGTCCTATGTCTCCTTAACTGTTGCCAAGAATTATGAATAGGATGCTGCTGATTAATAATTAAAAATGGTATTAGAAGAAAATGAAAAACAGTTTGCAGTGCCTAAGATTAAAATGCAAAGATGATCTGATGCTGCCACGACGCTTCATAGTTTGGCCTATGAACGAAGAACAGTACCTTTCTCCTATTACAGTAAGACCTCACTATAACGGACTAATTGGGGCCCAAGCCAGTCCGAAAAATGCGAAATTCTGATAAAAGCGACATCCGGACTAACCCCTGCTAATCCGGACTTTTTCCGATATATCAGACATTAGTCCGGATTGCATCAGTGGTTTTCACCACTATTGCAGTATTGTACTTTGTTATACCTTCACTACATTAATCAAATGGTATAATAATACTATACTGTGCACTGAAAAACATGTCTTTTACTTGTCTTACTGTGGTGAACATAGATGAAGTGGTCAGGCAGTCCGGACTGCTTTCTGGCTTTATCGGACTTTTTCCAATATATAGGAGTTTAGGAGTTTAGTCCGGTAGCTCCTCAAGTCTGATAAAAGCGAATTCCGGTCTATTGAAGTCCATTATATCGAGGTTTTACTGTATGTATTAACGTATATTATTACCTGTAGCGTTGACTGAGCGTTCTATATTCAGTTAAATCACATGGGTAACATATAATAGTGGTTTACACATCTCAATTTTAGGATCTCACCTACTATTAACCACTCAAAAAAAAAAAAAAAAAAGACTACGTGTCACCATCAGTGGTCACCACTAGGGCAGAGACGGGCACGGGCTTGACCTACTACTCGGTAAGGTACAGCCCACGTGTTTTAATAACCAACAGTTCAGTTCCATTATATGTTTGCATTGCA
The DNA here is from genome assembly GCA_018397915.1 of Birgus latro. Taxonomy (NCBI): domain Eukaryota; kingdom Metazoa; phylum Arthropoda; class Malacostraca; order Decapoda; family Coenobitidae; genus Birgus; species Birgus latro. The sequence continues at coordinate 2,873 of JAGKTI010001265.1, read as the reverse complement.
TTTTTAGCAATTTAAAATAATTTTTACATGAATTACTTACATTATTCTATGGTTTCTGGAGGTAGAGAGTTACTTTGTTACAAATAATTAAATATAGGGTTTGTGAAAACCATAGCATGCCTCCCCTTTAAAAAATTTTGGAACAACCCCCAACAAATTGAGGGGAGGCTTTCCCTACTTAAACTTTTAGCATACCGTTTTGATATAGGGCCCTTAGGAAAGGCCCTACATTAGCTTTAAGCATACGGCCGTTATAGCAAGTGAAGACACTACATGTTGACACAAATAGTTAGGTAAGATAATATTATGAATTCAGTTCTTGTGAATTATACTGTCATACAAATTATACTGCTTGGCTGATTTGGGTATTACAGTAATCCCTTTACTTTCCGGATGACCACTATCTGGTTACACCACTATTCGGACATCGTAGGCTGATGTTCGGGGGAAAAAAAAAAAAAATCCGAATTTTTTTTACCCGTAAGTTTGAATTTGGCGCGCTGCGCGGAACAGCTGTGCTTATATTCCATACCCACTGTCTCCCCCTCCCGCCACTCCAACAGTTGTCCCTGAACTGCCGTGAGTTTTTGTTAAACAATCATAATTCACAGTGCTAACGATTAAGTGCAGTTCAACAGTGGATTACTGTACATGCTTCAAGAGCATTTTCACCACGGACATGTAAGTACACTGTCAACTACCAGATATTTTCCACAATCACTTCTAAATCCTCATTCTATGGTTACATTTTATTTACTTCATGCATTGTGTCCCATATTTGAGTGCATAGGCTGTGAAAAAGGTGATTTTCTCAGTGATTACCATGTCTCTTACATACGTTCACTATCTAGTCAACTGGTGGACATATTTGCCCCACTCACCTCTGAATCATAATTTTTCTGGTTACATTTTATTTACCTCATGCTTTGTGTCCCATATTTGAGTGCATAGGCTGAGAAAAGGTGTTTTCTCACTGATTACCATGTCTCTTACATACATTCACAATCTAGTCAACTGGTGAACATATTTGCCCTACTCACCTCTAAACCCCCCCCTGGGGGTAGGGGTTTTTTCAAGAATTCTCCCCCAGTATCCCTGCTTGTCGTAAGAGGCGACTAAAAGGGTTGGTGGCGGGTTAGTGCCCCACCCCGTAAAAACAACTAACTTGTAGGAGGAGGCTGTAGCACGGGCCGAACAGGGTAGTACTCTCGAGGGGAATGGAATGCTGGTGATAGGGAGAGCTGGAGCTCCTTTCACTAGCTACCTAATCATCCTCCTTTGCTGACCTTTTCAGTGTGACAGTAACATGGAGAGTAGACCAGCATACTCTCCCAATCATTTCCTCTAACTATCCTATGCACTACACCACATGCGCTTTACATATCACACAACGTACCCCACTACGTTACAGGGGTTGACGCCAGCAAGGGCATGCGGCCAGAAAACTTTGCCCCCGCTACCTAGTGGCGGACTTTGGGGGGAGGCTTGACTGGGGTTCCGCCGGCACAGATCATGGGTCCGGGGCGAGATGGGGCTCGAACCTGTGCTAGAGGGTACAGGGCATTGCGGTTCCCAGGCTGCCGCTTCCGCTCATTAGAGAGGGGCCCAAACCTGGGAGCAGCGCCCCAGGAGGCTGCCCTATCAGTGGGTGTATAATGGCGGGGCAGTTGCAGTGCCAAGTCGCGCTTGGAGGGTGTCCCTGCAGGTGTCCTGGCAGGGTGCCCCGAGGCCACTACCACAGCCACTAGTAAGCTGGTGGGCTAGGGGTCCCAGATCCATTGCCTGGACCTGGGTCTGTGCAATGGGTCGGGCCTTTGGAATGTTTACCCCCCCTTTATCTTACCGACTATGACTATGAACAAAAACAAGCACCAAAGCAAGCCTGACGACAGCAAATCACCCAGGGGGTTTAGGGTGGGTTCGTGGAATGTGGGAAGTTTGAGAGGAAGAGCAGGGGAAGTTGTTGAGGCATTTAGTAGGAGGTGGGTGGATGTGGCATGTCTGCAGGAAGTCCGGTACAGGGGTGGATCAGCCAGAAAGATTGCTGGGAAGGATTGCTACTATAAGTTGTTTTGGCAGGGGGGAACTGACGGATATGGGGGTGTGGGGGTGTTGGTTGCGGAGAAATGGGTGGATATGTTATGAATGTCATGAGAGTAAGGGATAGGATAATAGTAGTGAAAATTTTGATCGGACGGGTGATGGTTTCAGTCATATCAGCATATGCTCCGCAGGTAGGATTGGATTACGCAGAGAAGGATAGATTTTGGGATGATTTAATACGCGTAGTAAGTGGTATGGGTGATGATGAGGTAGTGGTTCTGGGAGGGGATTTAAATGGTCATGTTGGTGAAGCAGCTCAAGGTTATGAAGGAGTCCATGGAGGATGTGCATATGGTGTGAGGAATGCGGAAGGGGAAAGAATACTCGAGTTTGGGGAGGCTATGGACATGATTGTGTGCAACACACATTTTAGAAAAAGAGTCAGTAGATTGATTACGTACGAGTCCGGGGGAAATAGTAGCCAGATAGATTATTTTCTGGTAAGGAGGGTTGATAGGAGATTAGTGAGGGATGTTAAAGTTATAGGAAGCGAGGAGTGTGTTCAGCAGCACAAACTGTTGATTTGTGACATGGTGCTTAAGGAACGAGTGATGAGAAGGATGACATATGTACCTAGGAGGAAAATATGGAAGCTGAGAAACCAATCAGTAAGGGATGCCTTTTATAGTGAGATGAGGAGAGTGGTGGCTGAACAGGAAGCCGAAGATAGAGACGTTAATGAACAGTATGGAGCCCTTAAGAACAACCTCTTGAGAGTTACCGATGCAGTATGCGGTTGGACAAGAGGCCCACCAAGACATAAAGTAACT
>JAGKTI010001264.1:76947-91251 GCA_018397915.1 Birgus latro | reverse complement strand
GAAGAGAGGTGAAAAAACGTGAATAAGAATGTGGATATAGGCAGAAGCTGGCGGGAACAGGGTAAGAATCGCTCTGGGGCCGTGTTTATAAACGTCCTAAGCTTAAGATGAATATAAGAACGCTTGTATATTCGCTTTCCTTCACTCGTGCAGCTACCAGACCTTAACAGTTAAATTAGAATGAATGTTAATGTGATCAAATACGAAAAACTAAACTTTCTGTGGCAATAGCAAGCTGTTATGGAGACCTCTTGATCCTGGATATGTATTCAGATCCTCTATAAATACTTGCTCAGGTAGGCCAATAAACCATCCGTATTAGGTCGACGACATGGGAACTCACTCTGCCTGTCTCCCTAAAGATTGATGGAACAGATAATTGAAAACCCAGCGGCCGGAAAAATTAGAAGCGAGGCGGGGAAAGAAATGGGTGTATAATAGTCCAGAGTGTGTGTGTAGAAAAATTGTGTTGTGTGCTGCCGCTGCTGCTGATGATAATGCTCCCTATCCCCCACCCCCCTGCCTCCATACCCCCTCCCCCTCTCCTCCAAGCATCAACTCGTCCCCCCACTCCCTCTCCTCCTAGGATTTACCCTTCCCCCCTCTCCTCCTCGCTAGTCCCCCTCATCTCCTCCATCCCTCATAACCTCTCACTCCTCCTAGTATCCCCTTACCCTTGCTCTTACATACCAGTTCTCGTATCCGCCCCCCCTCTTACTTGCATCCACTCCTCCTCTCATTCACCTCCCTGTCACATCCGTCCCCATTCCCCCGTATCCACCCCTTCCAGTTACCTACCTCTCGTCCTTCTCTCATACAGTATACCCCACCTCCTATCTTCCTCACCCTTTCTCACATCCATCCCTTGTTCCTCTTATCCGCCCCCTACTCCTGTACCCTTTCCCTACTGCCATTCTTCCCCCCCTTCCCCGTGCTTCCCTTCCCTTCCTCCTTGTCTCCTCCTCACGTCTTCACTCCACCACCACCACCGCCACTGTAAAATAAGGAATTCGAGATGTGTAGGATTTTTATTGCAGTATTGTCTACCAAGATGTGGCAGGAGGAAGAGGAGAGGGAGACCGAGAGCAGAGTGGAGGGGCAAAGTACAAGAGAAAATTAGTTAACCTTTTCATTCCGAGGTCGTACTTTTCATTTATTTAGTTATTTGTATTTATTTATTTAATTAATTATTTATTGCTACCGTTCGTCGATATGATTCAGTTTTGGAAGGACCTCTGTTAATGAAGAGGAAACTAAAGGTTGTGTCTAATTCCTCCAGTTTGACAAGTCTACGGAAAGTTGAAAAAAATCTGTTATTAAGTAGGAAGAATAAAGGGAAGTTCGCCATCAGATTTAAGGGGCTAAAGATGTGATAGAAGAGGTCGTTACTGGATAATAGCAAAAATGTTATTTGTAGTTATGAGACAGTGTTTTGTCGAGGCAGGCAGACTGTCGGAATAAGTTTGTTGACCCCTTTGTCCTTGCTCATTCAACAAAACAAGTGAGAACCTGGGAGTCATGCATTTGTTGCGGGCCATTTTCTAGGAGAAGATTGGGACGCTGCAAAACTGATGGTGCAAAATTAATCGTCTTCCCTAATGACCTTCGTGCATTCACGAGGCATGAATCTAATCCCTCTTCTTTACCCCTCCTAGGATGCAACTCCAGGAAATAAACATGTAGATACTGTCGGGGGCAAAAGGTCACCTAATATTTCAACTCCTCTATTGTTTATTTCTTCATTCTTTGCCATTATTTTTTCTTCATCAGTTTTCTCATGCTGCCCCGCAGTCGCTTAATTTCTTGAGTTTAAGCTTTTTTTTTTTTTAGCTGCCAGCGTGCGAGTTAATTCTACTGAGGAAGAATCTTAGTCTTAAAGTGGTGAAGGCATTAATTAGGGATGTATCTAGCTCCTCCAGTTCAAAAAAAAAAAAAACCTAAGCCGAATAAAAACAGCGGGGACTGACAGGTATAATGCAAAACATTTCGTCATCGCAAGGAAGTGGTTAAATCTTTTTTTTTTTCCACTAGCCGATGGCCCTGTTTTCTTCTTACTTATATTCCTTTATCTTCATCACTGCCCGCTGCGTTTATCATAGTCTGTGGTTCTCTTCTGTAGCCTCTTCATCTTCCTCCTGTTCTTCAGTTTCTGTCATCTCCTTTTTCGTCCTCCTATTCCTCGTCACTTTTTTTTTCCTTTTCTTAACCTGCCACATCCTTACCCCAATTTAATCTTTCGTCCAACAAACGAAAACTGTCTTCCTCCACATTTTATCGCAATATCTCCCCCTCTTTTTATTTCTTCGTGTTTTTGTATCTGATTCCCCCATCTTACTTTACCTTCATTTATCACCCACTTCTTTACTTCCTGCTTCATTCCGTCCAGTAACTGAGGTCTATTCTCTTCCTCCTGCTAGTATCCTAATCTCCTCCTCTTCTCCGTTTCTCCTCTTTATTCATACGGTTGTTCACTTATTGCCACTTCATTTATCACTCCTTTATCTCTAGCCTTATCCACAACCTTCTTAAAATCCACATTATCACAGTTTCCCCCTTTTCTTTCTGTTTCTCCTCTTTATCCATTCACTTCCTCCTTTCATCGCCTTTTCCTTCATGTATCATCCACTTCATTAAATCATGCCTCATCCCGTTTAACAACCAACATCTCTACCATCTCTTTCATTTCCTCTTCTTTATCCATGCCATCCCTTTATTCATCACCCGTTCCTTGATTCATTCTTCCCTTCCTTATCTTCCACCTCATTCCATCTCTCTTAAGCTCCATCTTCTCGTCTTAATCCCTCCATTTATCGCCCATTCCTTCATTTATCATCCTTTCCTTTATCTCCCACCTCTATTTATCGCCTTGTCCTTCATTCATCCCCCTCGTCGTAATCTTCCACCCCATTCCAAGCTCTCTCAAACCTCATATTCGTCCGCTACAAGCTCATATATCCGCTAAACCAGACTCGTTCCTGCCCACTTGACGAATTTACGCCGCGACGCCTAAACGCAAGAACGTGGATTCCAGACCCGCATTCACGCAGCTAATTGTGCCTACGCCGGGTTCTGGAGACACGGGTGGCAATTTATCGCCGTGGTGGACGCAGGCTTTCACCTACCTAACAAGCACGGAGTTACTGGCGGGATGGAAGTAATTGCTCCGAGGTACGCGACTTGATGCAAGACGAGATATACTTAGCCCCTTGAATGTGAGTAACGTCCTTTTTAGTTAAACTGTGCTCCTAGAAGATTATTTGACTGAACTTACGAAAAACCTCTTATGATGAGTATGTTTATTCATGCCACATCTAACCTCAAATCTAACACCTAATACCTCTAGTGTGAGAAGCCTTTTCTAACCCCTTTTATAGCGTCGGAAATAGAATGAAACAGGCATTCCCGGGCGCTATGGATAAAGGGTTGCTTGGCTGGAGACGCTACTTTGGGGATCGGAGTCATTGCACAGGCATCCTGGACAATGCCGAGTGCTTGGGTTATCGGAAGGTCGCGGTAATTGAACCAGAAAACATCAAACTGGAACCACGGCTGATAATGGTCGTACAAGCCTTAGTATCAGGCACAGGAATGAAATTAAACAAGCATGTAAAGGTCATGTAAAAAAAAAAATAAGAATGCGTTACCTTCGGTCCATAATATACCGCTATCGCACATAATGAAGAACACTAACCACCAAGAATACTATAATGCGTCTGTAGCGATAACCCTGGAATGAATGCTAACATCCAGTTATAGTGTCAGCCTTTTATAGTTAGGATAGTCACTGTTATTTTTTACTACCAAATCAGTGCTACAGATTTTTTTTTTTTTTTTAATGCAAACAAAATCAACACAGGAAATACTTAGCCATTCTTTTTTCCTTTTTTTTTCCCCCGTCAAAATTATACCTCCAAATCAGTGCTACAGTTTTTTTTTTTTCCCCTTAATCCACACAAAATCAACACAGAAAATAATTGACTGGGACAGCGCTATCAAGACTAGGAATACTAATTTCTCGCAGGTAATTCCCACCCATAATGACTCCAGCCAAAGCTGAGTTAAGGACAGTATTCATTTGTAGCAGTTTTTTCAGAAGCGTAACAGAATAAGATGAAAATTATTTTACATTAATCACTGTCACAGCAACAAAGCATTGAAGAGTACCCATAACCGTAGTCGGAAAATCAGCACTTTAATTTACCTCTTACTTCGGGAGCAACTGCATTTATAGCAGTAAGTTAAACAAATGAATGTCAGAAAAGGTACAGAAGTAGATTAGCATGTAATCCCCTTTTGAAGTCTCCTTTAAGCCGAATCAGATCACTATATTCATTTTACGTTAACTTTGCTTAAAATTGCCATCTATATTAGGATATGATGCTAGTCACGAAGAAGGTACCACGTAAAGGATGTAGAGCCATAGCATTGATTTTTTCTTCTACTGAGCTAAATGAAATGAGCTGTAAACGGACGAAAATATGGGCCAGGCTAAGGTAAAATGAGTAGCCTGTAGTAGCACCATCAATAAAATAAAAAGACGTCTCCTGACTGAAGGGGTTTAAACACCAGTTGAAATGCCAGTTTTCTACGTTGCCCATATGCATCCGAGTCTCCTAGAGGATTTCTGATAGTGTGTTTCCAGGGGCGTAGGCTTGTCATTTTACCCTTCAGCGGCCTGGGTTAGCATGGCCAGAATTCGGGTCCCTACACCTGGAGAGCGTATCATTGTCAAAGACTAATTAGGAGAATGGTAGCAGGATATTGTGATGAATGAAGAGAAAGAACGGGGATAAATATTCGTATATAACGAAGAGGAAGCTTTGCTGTTTTCACTAAAGCAAGAGAGAGAGTGACTATGGTGCGCTTACTTGGAGCTAACAAGAGATGCCTTTCCCCTTTCATCTCAAATGATGGACAAGCGTTGTAGGGTCGATGTGACTGCTAACCAAGGAGTCTCAGTCCTGTTCCATAACTCAGCTGCATCAGATTTCATACAACAACAACATACGGTAGTTTTTCAATTTGTGGGAGTAATTCAGTTACGTCAGGTGAAAACAGACACTAGTAAGAGTTAGGAGAGAGAGAGGGTGTTAGGATGAGAAGAGGTTGGCTGAGAATGAGGTGGAAGGATGGTATTGGAGTGTATGAGGGAAACTGGAGTGTGTTTGGAAGGGTTGTTACTGTGTAGGGACGGGAATGGCAACTTGACATTTAGTTGGGCCTACACCTTACATGATGCTGCATTAGCCAATAGATAGACAGATAGCATACATATAGCTATAATGCGTTGAACTGTAGTAAAATTGTAATTGACAGGGCCATTCTTTACCCCAAATACAGTTGAATTACAGTTATCTGTTACGTTATGTAGTACCCTACCAGCACACTTAGTTTCTTCATTAGGCCTACCACAGATGAACCGTGAAAACGATAACTGGAGAGAGAGAGAGAGAGAGAGAGAGAGAGAGAGAGAGAGANGGAATTTAAACTCTAGAACATGTCTAGGTGAATGTAAGAAGTTGGTCGAGCTCCCAGACAGACAAGATACGACTCCAGCAGACAGACTTACTCAGAGGAAAGTGAAAAAAGTCTTGATTATGTACCACGCATAGAAAAATAAATACACCGAATTAGGCTGATATCCCTATTGAAAGGTAGATGGTTCGGAAACCTTCTTCGAGCACTGTCGGTCTCGGGGCCCTAGTTTGTCGCCTTGGAGGTATTTTATCGGCTTTTCGCAGGCGATTTGTTCATCACATTACACCACAGTATTTTCGTGTATGCTGATGATGCAAAGATTGTCTATATTTAAAGGATATAATTAACATACAAGACGGTGTTTAGGTGAGACATGCAAAATAAATCCGCAAGCAAGAAGTCCTACGATGTTTCCTATGTCATCTAAAACATGACTTTTAGAGTGCTACTGGAGTCAGCTGATAATGGTGTTGCAGCCCCATGTTTAACTGTAGCGTGAACCCACTGGAGCGTAGGCTGATCTTTCTCTTTTTCGACAGTCAACCATCCACCTTTGGGGGATAGGGAGGGAGTTGAAGGATTTTCGTATAACCAAGCAGCGCTCTTGCCCGACTACATAGGTGCCACCACATGAAGGCGCCCCTCTCCTCCTCCAGCATCGCCCATTGGTGTGAAGGGCCTGTTTACTGAGAGTTTGGAATCACAGATTTTGTGACGCTAATTCTCTGATCGTCCAGTTGTGATAAAAATTAGAAGAACACTGTTTATAGGGTCACGTTCTGTGCGAGACGTGCCGGTGTTGCCTTTACGTTCGTCAGGTTGGCAGGGTTATATTTGTCTTCGAGGGTGCCTTGGTGGTGGTACGAATTCCCGTGAGAACTGTGAAATCAGCCGAAGGTCCGACCATTAGTTAGCTGGTGGCAGACAACTACCCCTGATGCTGAAGGAGCCAAGATTCAGATGCAGCAAAAAGGACAGGATGTAATGTGAAGCAGTCTTCGTGAAATCATAAGCGATGATTGGTCCTAACTTAAATATTTTACTCTGTTTCTAGATCAGAAAGAGAGACCGTGATATCTTGAGCTTCATTCCTGGCTGTATTGTCAAGATCAATCCATTCTACAGTGCTAAAGACGTGAGTAAGAAATTGAACTTTGTCGTAATGTAGGAATGAATTTGTAAAAAAAAAAAAAAATGTTACTTCTTCGGTTATTGTAACTGTTCTTTACGGATTTAGTTAAGAAAGGCTGTCATAATGCACTGTCATTTTAATTGCAGTTTAGATTAAATTATTACAGCTTCGTGAGATAAGACAATTTAAAATCAGTGCAAGAAGATATATTATTACTTCTCAGTCTTAGTCCAGTTACAGCATTTAAGGCTATATTGTTTTTAAAAAATAATAAAGTTTGATATGCTGGAGAAGCAGCCATGGCTCAGTGAGTTAGGGCGCTCTGACTGAAGGGTCGGATGTTCCAGTCCACCCAAGGGTCATTGGTAGACATCAGGAAGGGCATTCGGCCATAAAGTGCTGCGCGCTTCAAAAACCAAACCTCTACCCAGGGGCAACGCCTTAGCCTTAGCGACAAAATGGGACACGGTATAAAACTAAAGATAAATAAATAAATAAATAAAAGATAGAAAAGAGGGGAAAAAATGTTGGAGGAGTATGATGATGCGGTAGCGGGGTGGCGCGTGGATGGTTCCCGCAAAGCCCCAGGATGGTGGACACTGGCGGGTCTCCACCAACTGGTTATGACACACAGCACCGCCCAATTAAGAAATTAAGATTTTTTCATGCACTTCCTGGGTAACTGGAACCCGTTCAGAGGTGAGCAAATACGGGAGGTGGAGGGGATGGCGTGGGAGCTGCTGATGTAATGCTCACGGGATTTTAATTTTAATTTGATTTCTCACGTCTGCCTTTCCAATATTAAGAAAGAAAATAGTATATGTCAGAAGTGTTTTCACTGAAATCAGAAGCCCAGTCACTGACTTCAGAACAACTCTGTTTGATCTCATCATGGAGACGAAATGATGGAGCAGTGTCAGGAGAAGGTAGCCCTGTGTCTTGATTTAGGAAATTATGGCTGTACTTAATTACGTAAGTGCTTTAGCTGGATAGATAGATAACGTATGGACACCAATAGAGTTAGGCCATTTGATGCAAAGTACTTTCTTTCACCAACTGGCATATATGAACAGAGTGTACCTTGTACATAATACAAGTGTTTCATATTAAAAGAAAAGTATTGTTTCTGTTGTTATATACGAATTGATAGCAGATATATATACCCTTGAGCCCGACTGCGTTATATATTTATTCTTGCGCTGCCAGATGATTTTTTTTCAGACTTTTCGAAATCAATGTATCAGCTACATACTTTCATTAACTCCTCTAGAATAAGAGATCTTTCCTAAATTAAGTAATATCACCTGGTTGCAGCAGCAGTGTAATAAAAATATCGTACTTCGGTTCAGGGGTCAGTATTAGCTAATTTAGCCTTTTTTTTTTATTTATCTGGTGAAACTGGCTCACTCCCATAATTTGGATTCTGAGTCGTGGGTGCTTGAAATTTGATAACCCTGATATATGTAGGAATGAGTCTCTTTGGTTACCAGTCAGATCAACACTCCAGTCTGGCTATACCTGACCATCAACTGAGCTGAAAGCGGTTATGGATCTTCGTCAGGTCAGAACAAATGTGCTGTAGTTTCCTTTCGTTTAGGGCACAGATGTAGTTATTATTATATTATTGTTATTATTGTCTAATAGCAAGTTTCGTAAAGCTTTGTATGCAGGACACAACTTGCAACCCCTTAAGCCTTTTTTGATATACAGTACTGTCATCCTGTGGTCTCTCTCACTGGAACCGCAATTAAGCCATTTATAACGACTACCAGTGTAATTTACTCTGTGTGTGTGTGTGTGTGTGTGTGTGTGTGTGTGTGTGTGTGTGTGTGTAATATGTTAGTGATAATGACTCCACAGCGGTTTCCCTTTAATCTGTTGAGCGCCGAGAAGGCTAATTCAGTTATGCCACCTTACAATAGTGTCATTAAGAGAGAATTTCGTGCCATTACTCTTTGGTCCAGATTTACTGCCAACGAAAAAAAAAAAGTCACGGTAAACATCATCTTCGTCTTATCTTTAGGTTGGGAAAAAATGATTAAGATGATGATGAGGATGACTACAATTCTGAAACACAGAAGGAAGGGTTTTGAAGGAATATTATGTGCCGTATTTCAGTAAACATGGGTCCATTTGTTTCGAGAGGGTGCGCGTGTGTAATGTATGGCTTTACGTTTTTCTTTCTTTCTTTCATTATTTATTTATTTATTTATATCGCCTCACCTGTTATTTACTCAGCCCAGGATCCCCACCAACCCTATGAATGATCACCCACCCACTCCTTCTTGCCCTGTAATATGCAGTTACTGTCTGGCGTAATGTAGTGTCGCTTACCCCGGGCCTAAGTAGTGGGTTTTGGCCCGTACTGGGTGTGTAATTAAGACCTCTCGCTGTGGTATTGTTTATGTGTCAGGCTGGCAGGACCTTCAGGCTAAGCAGTGGTGGAAGTCTAAGCCGTGGCCGACATAAGCCTCCGAATTCGATGTGATTTTAATTTACATCTTATCCTTGCCTATCTCCAGGCGAGTTTCTCCACAGTAATTCCACTACTTTTAAAAACATCTTATCCTGGCTGCTTCCAGAGGATTTTTCTCTTAATTCCATTACATTTTTACATTTTATTCTTGCTGTGTCCAGGGGATTTTCTTTCCTTTTAATTCCACAACTTTTTTTTTTTTACATCTTATTCCATCTTCAGGAGATTTTCTCACCGTTAATTCCACTACTCTTTTTTGTACATCTTATTCTTTCTACCTCCAAGCGATATTCTCACCTTTAATTCCACTGCTTATTTTTACATATTCCTGCTATCTGAAGGCGATTTTCTTCCCTTTAATTCTACATCGTTTTTATTTGCATCTTATTCTATCTCCAGGCGATATTATCACTTGAATCCTATTACGTATTTTTTAGTTTCTTGCTCTTGCTGTCTCCAACCGATTTTCTTCAATTTCTGAGAGAGTTTTCTGAGTGAAGTGGTTAGATAAAGCCTTCTTCCTACCCTTCACTACTCTGAGACTCATCCTGAACTGAATAAAGCACTGTAGTTATAGTCCTTACCTTGGCCCATTTTTTCATCTTTTTGCAGCTCATTTCACGAAGTTCAGTGTCAGAAAACAGTGCTAAGGCTCAACATTCATTTCTTCGTGACTAGCATCATAACCCAGCGTTAATCTTTTGCTACAAGCCAGTATTCGAGATGGAAAGATGCAGTTTTAGGCCAAGATGGGGTAAAAAGGATATTTTGGTAGCAAGGATAGACTAGTTATGTCGTCCTCTGGCTGAAGAAGTATGTCCTCTCATATACTAGCACATATTCGTACCCTGTCCGTTCATACCGATACCAGACACAGACTCCAGCACAGACATGGCCATCACAACGCTTGGACTTTCAGACGCATCGCTCACACTACAAGCACCCCTTCTTTAGGTATAATCCGCCAGCATGGGAAAGAGTCATATATGGCAGTCACTTTCTCTTTTGTTGTAATCTGTGATGGGACAGTCATATTATTTTGATTAACTGACAGATATATTGATGCAGGCAAGGTACTAAATGACTAACCTTTCAGTCGAAGGTTCCGGTGGTTATCTTTTTCTTTTTTTTCCCCTAGATCATTTCTAGTCTTAATATTCAAATTACATCTAAAATGCTACAGCTACATCTGACAGCTAAAAATCTGCCACGCTGTTTCCTCTGTCTACATATTAGCTTTATTTTTCCCCCTGTATATGAAAATGAATGACCAATAAATAAGTAATATCGCGATGCCTTACCTCAGCTCCTGCCATCATCGGTATGGATTTCACTGTTAAAATATTCGACGTAGTCTTTTTTTTTTTTCCATAATATTTAAGGATAGTTGCATGTTATTTGCAGCTGATGTTTACCTTTTGACTAACAGATAATAAAGTACTCAGATGTGATCGAAAATAAGGAACCATCTAATTGAATTTCTACTTGAATTTTAGCGAAATGGTGTATGTATAATATGTGTCAATGTTACTATGTTTCCTTTAGTCCCTGACAAAATTCGAGGGAATGTTGTAATTTGAGTTTCCGTTTTCCATGACTAAACGAATTTTTAAAGCCCATGGCCAGCAGACTCCCCCATTATTCACTTTCAGGGTCAACACTAGAATCATTTATCTGGCCTAATACATCGCGTTGACGCACACGTACCCTACATAAAAAAAGAAAAGGAGAAAGAAGCACATTGTCATAGCTGTGCTTTTCTTAAGATATCATTTGCATTATATTCTCCCTGCTCCTAGACGATTTTATTCAGTAAAGGCGAGCTACATGGTACTGAACTGATTAGTGAAGCCTGTGTCCAACTACTATCCTAAGCTGAATGAAAATCGTCTGGAAATAGCACCAATATGGTATAAAAACACGTCATCAGATTAAAGGGGCTTAACTGCTTCCTGTGTGCCTCTGTGTCTCTGTTTGTAAATTCTGTTATATAACATTCATTATTCTATTGTGTCACCCTTGAAAGCAGTATACGACCTTAGACGGATTTTTTTTTAATTTATATAAAGACAAGACAGACGGACATGGGGACACATCTTTCAGGTTCCAAACTGTGATTTTCTGATAAATACTTTGTTGACTCATAAATACTTTGTTGACTCTATCTTCTAATCTGCAGGTGAGTGGCGCGTTGGATGGTATCTTAAACACTTTGAGGGTTTTATAACACTGATGTATTTCTCCATATGGCATTTTATAATCCCATGTATATTTATGCAGTCTGTCTGTATGAAAAAGGTACAGACACAGGTAATCGAATAATGAGAGTAAAGCGCAAAGTTATTCGTTAAGGGAGATGTGGTATGTTACTTATGCAGTCTACGCCAATGTAAGACTATGATAAAGATGTAAGTTGCAATAATCGTTAGGTCCACATAATACACAAGAAGATAATCATCTGTTAGATGCAAATTTATTCGTAAAGAACAAAATGAAAGATGCAAAATTAATCCTTAAGGAAGAGACTATACTCTGTTCACTCTAAATTGGCCTAAAATTGGCCTCTCGCAGTCGTGAATGCTGAGTTGTAACAATAGATTAACAATGGAAATGGTGGTAGTCGCGAGGAAGTGTTATGGAAAGGTTTTAGAGCCGTAGTATAATTTTTTTTTTTTCACTGAGCTACCTGAAATGAACTACGAAAGGAAAATTTGGGCCAAGGTAAGATGAAGGAAGTATAGTAATTCCTCCAATCTGACGACAGTACGAACCCAAGTCCACCACAGTCACGCCTAGGTTGTATCCACGTCCCCCCCCCCCACGCCATTTGTCCCACTCATTCTGGAGTCGTATTCCAGGTGGCATGGGAGATGTCGTAACACCTCATCCTTAGCGAGTTATTCTGCACGATACACCTTATTATCCTCGTGTCTGTTACTGATGCTGATTATACAGGGATTTAAATGGTATGGATAATAATAAAAAAAAAAGTTAGAGTGCTGTATGTTAAATAAATCGCCAAGGAAGAGACGTAACGAAACCTGCTATGTCGCCCTAACACAACCCTTTATCACATACTGTAGTTTAGTATTCTTGATGACATAGAGGTCTTTGTAGCACTTCTTCCGTACTAATTACACGATGCTATTTATCTCTCATTACTGTCAATATCATTTTCATCAGCAACACACAAGAGAATATTTAATTGTAATGTACAAAACACATTGCCACGGAAAAGGTGCTACGAAGCTCCCTGTGCCAACGAGTATGCGAAAATTTGCTGTAGTACGCTGAGTAAATCGCTAAAGAAAAACTGCTACGAAACCTCCTCCGTCAGCATGAATGAAGTCTTTAATCCAACAAGTTTCCTCGTTTACATCCGCATGAATATTCGCTGGACCTTTTGGAACTCCATCTAGATCTCGTTTCAGAGCCATTTTTTCACTGCGCGATAGTTTTTGGTGGGACATCACTCTTCGCCGATACTATCAAGAGTCCCAAAACTCTGTTCGACTGGAGTGCTGAAGGCAAGAGTGATGGTCTCTGGGGGGGCAGTGTGATCGTTAGCGTCGGATGGTAATCGGTCAGGGTGATCTCTCAATCGGGGACGACTTATCAACTTTGGGATCGGGCCGTTCATATCGGGGAGCGCAATCACAAGTAAACATAACCAGCTGCACCCGATGACGTATTCGGTTGTTTTTATCTTACTACTTTCTGACAAAGGCGATGATGAGGAGCCTACATGTGGTGGCGCTGTGCACCCTAGGTGGAGCAGCTGCGGCGCCCATTATGGAGCCAGACCTCCTTATATTTCTCTGCATCTCACCATGTGGAAGTACCCTGGTTCGACCCAGGCGAGGTGCTGTCTACCACAAGATTGCGCCGGTCCTCTGCATGGTGTATGTATTGTATTGTACCTGTAGAACGGCTAGTAGTAGTTATCTACCTGTAGTCTGCTCGGCCGGACTGACTGGGGTTAATCAACAGCAACAGATTTCCGGCAATTTTATTCAGCTTAGAAAAGTCCTCTCGCACTGATGAGGTTAATGAAGGCTTCAACTCGTCCAGTTTGAACTCTCAAAATCTAAATAATGTTCTGTAGCACAAAAAAGATGTAAAATACGTCATGGAATAAAGAAATTTCCATATCTCTCTCGAAATTCTGATTCTGATTTGTAAGAATACCAAAAGTCATGAAAAGGTTCGGATGTCTCCCTTTCTTGTCGCTCCCGCAAAAGTAAAAATAACTTTGATAACTTGCGCACGTATTTCAGATTTTCATTTGCAGGAAAAACAAGAGACGTGGGAAGATTTAATTCTCTTTGCTTTGTCTTTCCTGCAAAAACAGATCCTCGTTACGGGAGTAAATTATGGAGTTTATTTCTTCTATTATAGGAAGGACAAGGAATGCAACAGAGACGAACTTTCCCTGATCTCATGGTTTTCCCACAAATCAAAATATGAATTACGAGACAGAGTTGATCCTTAGTCTGTTGGTGAATCGCAGCCCAGATCATTTTCATAAGGCACCCGACTCAGAAAATAACAGTGGCCGTATTTATAAAAGATCTTGAGCAGTTCCGTACGGTTAAGTATTATCACAGATCATTCTGAGTTTCGTATTTTACAGCTTAAAAGTTCACTTATTAATTGCGAAGTAGAGATACTACAGTCTGTTTCTTTTCATTTGTCAAGGATCATTAACAGTTTTCAGCAAGGTTGTTGACCAGGTGCAGTCAGATTGGAGGGTATATTTGTCTAGTAACCAAGGAGACTCATTCCTACCTCGTAACAAAGGCTAATTGAATTTCTTGCAGCCACGACTATATTAAACTTCTAGGAATGACCCAGTTCCCACAGTTAAAAACAAACCAACTATAGACGGGATAAGACAAACAGATATAAAAGCAGTCAGCAGTCTTATAAACAACTTCAGCTTAAGAGAACTTGTAAATAGGTCCCTAGGTCCCGACTTCACCCTCATCCGTCACCCTCACCCGTGACTCTATCTGCAGGACCCTCGCTTGCTTATCGTCGCCACATCGCTGCACTCCTCTCGCCAAAGAAATTAAAAGGAAAAATAAAGAAAAAAGGAAAGAAAAGCGACGAAAAATAGAATAAGAAAAAAAGGAAAGCAAATGAAAAGTAGAATAAGAAAAAAAACAAAAGCAAACGAAGAATAGAATAAGAAGATCTAAGAAAAATAGAATAAGAA
>JAGKTI010001264.1:43001-57154 GCA_018397915.1 Birgus latro | reverse complement strand
GGGCGGTGAAAGGAAGGGTGGGATGTAGGAGGCAGAGAGCAAGGGGGGGGGGGAGCAGAAGGGGGCAGGATGTGGAAAGCAGAGAGCAAGGTGGGGGGGACAGAAGGGGGAAGCATGTGGGGGGGCAGAGGGTGTTGAGATTGGGTGGGGGAGGTGGAACGGGGGAGGGGGTGACCAAGACCATTTTTTTCCCTCTTCGGTCAGTTGCTCTTGAAAAAAATGGGGTCTTAGGTGGAGGTGAGGAAATAAACAAGATAATCCCGGCCTAATGAGGGGGTTTATCCGGCGTCCCGTATAATGAAGCCGTTGTGCAAAGGGGCTATCTCGGAAACCTTGTGATCCGAGATAGCGAAGCCTCCGCCTCGCTGGAAAACGGGTTCCTAATTGTTTTGTAAACCTACCTCGTTGTCTAAAAATCTCGTCCAGTTTTTCTTTTTTTAATACTTTGACACTGTAAACGCCTTAACCCCGCCGCGAAACTCGGAACTGTTGTTGATTTTGCCACTTCTGTTTTTCTTTAGGAAGATGAAGGTTAGGTCAGGATAGGTTAGGTAAGGTGAGTTAGGAAAATAGGTAAGACTGGGAAAAGTTTGTTTAGAAAGGTTAAGTTTGGGTAGAAAAGTAAGGTTAAGTTAGGTTAGGTTAGACTAGATCAGATCAGATATAAATTTGAGGTTGGTTAGGCTAAATTACGTACCCGGTAAGGTAAAGTTAGGAAGTCAGGTAAGGTAGTGTTTGGTAAAGTTAGGGTACGGTAGGGTAAATTAGGATTGGTTAGTTTCCAGGGATTAGAATAGACAAGGCTAGTTTTTAGTGATTTCACTTTTTTAGGGAGGAGTTGCTCTTTAACCCATAGTTCATATATATACACGCAGTCAAGTGAGTGTGATTTTATGGTATGCGTGTGAAGTTTGTGTATCTGAATTGGATTTTATTATGTTATTGCTGTACGATGGAACTAGTCTGTGTTGTTTCACAGCCGGGATCAACGTCTGTATAATTGTAGTCAGTTAATCATTCCTTACCCCGATTACTCCTTCCTTTATTTCACTGTAGCTGCCTCCAGACTATTATGCTCATTTAAGGCAAGACCTCTTTTAATCCCACAACTCACAAAAGTTTCATCTAAGCCGAATAAAATTATTCGGAGATAACGAGAATGATATGCAATTGCATCATCGTAGTGAAAGGTTAAGTTGTTGTTGTTGTTGCCCCAGCCTCATCTGAAACTTGAATCCGGTAGACTGCGGAGCAAAGTTGCCCTTGTCCTGCAATCCACTATCCTCCTGTTAGGGGAAAAAGAGCAAGTTGGGGGACTTTTATAAACCAGGCAGTGGAGCCATCTGGTTACAACGGTACCACCACATGAAGGCGTCCCCCTCCAGCACCCGGTTGAGGTATGAATAGCCTAAGCATTTCCCAGCAGCATAAGCCTTTGCTCTACGGGTTCATGGTAGCTTTAGAAATTTCATAGTATTTCTTCCCCAGCGATATATTCCACACATTGCAACTTAATATCTATTTACGTCATTGATTCAAATTTTGTCGATACTGAAACAACATAGACAGTATGCAAAATTATGCTAAGGTTTAATATGCCGAACAAAAAACATGGTGCTGCGAAACTTGCAATGATGAAATACGATCATACATCTCTACACAGGGAGTCCCGAGAATTTGCCCAACTTTACGAGGTTATTTTATGTATAATTTTGAGTAAAAAGAAATAAAAAAAATGCTATAAACGCAGGTCCTGTTCTCAGTCGTTACAGATCTACAATTACAGGGAGATCATTGAAACACGTAAGATCATCAGTAACTGCGGTAAAGGTTGAAAATTTGACCCGTGTTGATATAGCATTAATACTCAAAGTCCTAGAATGTCCTCCTAAATCTTATGTTCATTCAGATTTTGACTCATTTAGAACTTAACTCCTTGAATGCGATGACGTGTTTTTGTTTATTTAGTTCTTGTTTTTTTTCGGTTTGAGATAAACTTGTGAAACTGAGGGGTTGGACTGAGCCTTCAAGTAACTCCCTCTCGTTTTGGTGGTGTCCTCCTCTTTTCTCCCATCGCAGCGTTATTTTCACATTCAGTCTTGTTTTTCTCACGGGCTCATCCTAGTTCAGTTGTCGAGCTTGTCCGATCGTCAGTATAGTACAAGTAAGCCATTTCAGCGACCCACTCAGCTTTTTCCCTTTCCAGCATGATAGCTCTTATATTATTTACCGGTAATCTTAATTTGACTTAATCCTAACTTAACCCTAACGCTAAAACCAACATAGCCTAGTTTAATTTAACCTAATTCTATCCAAACCTAACCCTAAGCCAACCCAACCCAACTCACCGGAATCCTAACTTTTACCTTAAAATACTCACCTGATCTAACCAAGACCATCCTGGAATGAAAAAGTTATCCAGATCAGTTCGTAAGCTTGCATCCCATCCATTGCTACTTGCTCTAAACCCGATGATTTTAATGACAATTTTACGATTATGCTTGCTTACTTCATAGCGGTTTTATTCAGTTTCCAGGAGACTTTGCGAGATGGAGGGGTTAGCTACAGCCTTAGTCCAGTGCTAGAGCTTAAATTCCCCTGGTGGTAACACGATTAAAATGAAAAAGACGTCTTCATATTTAAGTTTAGATATTTCTGGCTGTTACATGGTCACTCCGTTTTAGAAACCAACCGGTCTGGCGGGAAATCGGCCCATTTCTGTGTTGTATAATCTCCAAAATTATCTGTTCAAGGAAAAATTGACGCTTGCATCCAGTATCATGATAAATGTAAGCCAAAAATTGCAGAAACCGCTCAAGTGGAACAAGAAATTATTATAAATATTACTAAACGGCATACAGTAGCTGTCGATAGCATCACTATGCCTTATAACTATATTGCCAATATGCAGTTCGTCTTGCCTTGGTTCCATAATATTGTAAACTTGCGCAATAAATCCAAAGCATCCTGTTGTGCGCTGCTGTCGAGAATGTCTTGAACGCCTGAGTTATGCTGATCAGGTTTCACATATCGGAAGGCTGGATCTGCTTATGACCACTAAGAGCACGCCAGAATGTGATGTAGTTATTATGTGTCCAGGTGCTTGTCAGGGATCTCCATCTGCCGCCATAGTTGCTGTGCATTATGTACAAGGAGAGTCTGAAGGTTGGCTTGAGAAGGAATATGAAGAGAACTCCTGTTAAAATAGATGAAGAACTAGTGTGTTAAGAACTGCATCTACTTGGGTCAGACAGTTCAGGCCGACCCTACCCATGACAGTGAAATCAAGCGAAGTCTGGGATTAAGAAACTAAGTAACTACATGAAAGATAAGCTGTTGCCTTTGTCAACAAAGATAGTTATATAATCAGTGCGTCCTGCCTGTTTTAACCAATGGATCGGAAACGTGAAACAAAATCTGTGGAATTTTGCAGTGTTTAGCGGGAAATGGAAAGGATTATGTCAGGGATAGATGTAAGAGAGTTCCCTGGAAAAACTAACAGACGAAAGTATAGGATATGATCACTACAATAAAAAGTTAAAATGAACACAGACAGGTCATGTCCTTTGTAGAATGAATAACGGACAACCTGAAAAACGGGATAGCAACCCAGAGACGGAATGAAAGAGGCAGATAGA
The DNA here is from genome assembly GCA_018397915.1 of Birgus latro. Taxonomy (NCBI): domain Eukaryota; kingdom Metazoa; phylum Arthropoda; class Malacostraca; order Decapoda; family Coenobitidae; genus Birgus; species Birgus latro. The sequence goes on along the minus strand of JAGKTI010001264.1, from coordinate 53,516 downwards.
GATCAAGGCGGCGAGATGAGATTCGGAGATTTGCTGGAACTGAGTTGTGTAGGTGGCAGCCAATAGATCAGAGTGGAAGAAGTTGGGAGAGACCTTTGTCCTGCAGTGGACTGACTCGTGGTGGTGGCGGCGATGACGACGGTGGAGAAGAAAAAATCGCCAAGATGCTCAAGAGATAAATAACGAAAAGCATCGCCGGATTCAAGGATTTAAAAAATCGCAGATTACCTCCGATGGCAGGGAAGAGCGTCCATTAGCATCAACATTCCCTCTCCCCTCCCCCCCATCAGTGATGAGTGAAGGCGCTAGTGCCATTGCTACACGAGACCACCTGAATCATATCCATAAATCTTCTCGAATTTAAGCTGAGAATAAGGTTGCTTAGGTACACTTGTATCCTCACTCATACAGCTTCCAAACACCGCTCAACCAAACGAGTGAATAAAATGAAAAAAAATATATATTGGCAAACAATATGATCTCTAATTATGAATCACTGGTATGGAATTACAGAGGGAGAGAATTTGTCTGAGATCCTTTATGAATACCCTCCTTTGGCTATCTTATATTCAGTCCTTCAGCTACAGCAGACACTTGTTTGTCGGACCAGCGCAGACCCACAACTTCGCATACGTCTTCATCATAGTCACACTTTCCCTGGCACCGATTGAGAATCTGCTTAATGAAGTCCAGTGTCGACGAGAACCTCACTGAGTCCTGATTGTGGACCCGGAGTCACTTAACGTTTTCCTAAATTTCTTGTAAGAATTTCGTATGCGGCGTGAATTTTAACTCTTTAGATGTGGTTGTTACAAATACAGTAGGTAGTGTATTCAGGCTTGCAGTAGAAGATTTTGTTTCATTGAGAAAAATTCGAGTAGTCAGACTTAAAAAAAAAAAAAAAAAAAAGCTAACAACACTTTCTTGGTTTTCGGTACACTTTGGAATTTTATTTAGTCTATCACCAGACGATTTTGTTCAGCCAAGACAAAATCTAGCAATCAAAGGAATAACCCTGCGAGTATTGCAGGGCATTATTGTAGCGATTTGTAATCCAGATGTTCTTATAATAAGAGTAAAAATTTTCTTAAGATATTCTTAAAATGGTGTTCACTTAATTAAGGTAAAAATATTCTTATGTTATTCCTAAGACTTATATGACGAGTTCGTCAGGTACGATAAATAGTATCAGTTTCCATCCCCTCTCAAGAAAAAACGGGGAGAGGGGATAGTGCGTATACTTTCTTATGCAGAATTGCCGACATACTGGTACTGCCAATTAGCCTTTAGTCATACCTCATCATCAGCTTTGGGATTAAGTTAAGATATGGGTTGGTCATCGGACTTGTGAAGCAAGTAAGGAAGGTGATGGCAGGTGTGGTGATTAAAATAATTTGTAGGTGACCCAGATGATGCTGGTGGAAGATGAGGTACGTTAGGAAGGTGATGAAAGGTAAAGCAAATTAGGTTGGTGGTGACGGGTGAGGCACCTTAGGAAGGTGATGGCAGGTGAGGCAGGCTAGGAAGATGACGACAAGTGAGGTAGGTTAAGAAATAAATGGCATGTGAAACAGGTAGTTGAGGCAGGAGAATGCGGCAGGATAGGCAGACAGGGAAGCTCACATATAGTGGGTAATGCAGTGGTGAAGTAGGTCGTTTCTTTATCCACGTTTCATCCAGAGGCTCCTCATGTCACCCCAAGGCCAGTGTCACCCAGCACCACTTAGAATGACACGGCAGTAATGACTCTCCCCACCTTCATCGTCGCCTGGGATTCATTAACTTAACGTGTCTTGGTATTATGAATCATTTTAGTTTTAACGTATTTGTTGATGCGGGAACATATCATGGAGAGGCTCTGTCTATCTGTGTCTCGCTAATAATTTTCGGACAAGAGATGGTTCACTCTCGTAGACTTTATCAACACCCCATATTATGCCCTTGATGACCCTGCATGTGTCTAGTACCTTTGTTCACCTTATTATTCACTCTAGTCTGGTTGTGAAGTGTTTGGTAGTTGTATGAACGAAGGTAAATGTACAAATATAAGCAAGGAATTACATACAGGTTTAAGGCTTTTATGAATACGGCCTCAGGTTTTGCCAATTCTCAGCCTCGCCTGCCCGCCATACTTTGAAAGATTTCGTAAAACCTTTTTCTTAGCAATTTATTCTACACATGCCATTTTTTTTATGCTCATGGCGTTACTCGAACAATGCCGTTACTGAGAGAGAGAGAGAGAGAGAAATCAAGGTGTCATAAGAAATAATAAATCGCAGAGAGAGAGAGAGAGAGAGAGAGAGAGAGAAGAGAGAGAGAGAGAGAGAGAGAGAGAGAGAGAGAGAGAATCAGGTTGTAATACGAGTAATAAATCGCTGCGAAAAAGCAGCCACGAAAGCGACAATACCACTTACACAACGCACCTGAGTAAGACGTATGCTTCCTCAGTCAGCGCCCCGGCTCCTCTCCAGGCTCGTAGTGGTGGCGGGCCTCACTTTGCATGTCAGATGGCGGTGATCGATACGTGTAATTTATGGCGGTGAAATGCAATATATTAGCCACCCTCACTCCCAAGCCCCGCGGCCAGGGACTCTTGGCTCAAAATACGTCTCCTCTCGCCACCGCAAGTTTTCCAAGAGTTTTCTAAGTGCTCTTCCTCCTCGACTCTCACTGGAGGCTCCGAGACGCAGGGATTTTTTCCATGAATATGCTTCCCCGTCATTAGATTATAGGCGTGATGTTATCTCTCTCGAAGAGCATACATTACTCACAGCACGTCATTTATTTTCGTTACCGTTATGCATGGGCTTCGTCTTTTGTAGCACGTGTGTGTGAATAATGTTTTGCAAGTTTTTTGTGGTATAGGGATTTCCATTTGTGAAGAAAATGTACGATACTATAGTTCTTTCATCTCAACTTGCCCTAGATTTTTGCTATTTTGCAGTTGTTGTTTTTTTTCTATTTTTTGTGCTGGGAATTTCAATTTGTGGAGAAATAATGTAGCTCTTTCACTTAAATTGTCCTAGATTTACGTTCTTTTACAGTTTACTTCCTCAAGTTCATTGGCAGTGAAATAATTTACGACTCTACATCCTTTCCACAGCACTTTTTCGTGACTAGCGCCGTGTTCTTGTGTTAATCTCTTGTTATAGCTCAGCATTCAAAAGGGAGATATGACATTTTTAAGTCTTCCACAGTACTTATTCGTGACTAGCGCCGTTTTCTTGTGTCAGTCTCTTGATATAGCTTAGCGCTGAGAAGGGAGATATGGCAATATAGGACCAGGTTAAGCTGAAGTGAATATAGTGCCGAGGAAGATGCAAGGTTTCAGTATAGAGGCGGGGATCACACAGACTTCGCAACGTGACCCCTGGATTCGTATCAGGAACCGTAATCAATAACAGTTTGCAGTTATCAGAAAATGCGTTGTTTTTCGTCTACTGGTTGTAAGGCATTTTGTAGCTGTATGCATGGCGACTGAAGTATAAACAAGCAATCTTATATATACAACATTAGCTCAGGAAAATATACTTTTTATTTTTCTTTAACTGGCCTAACCTTGTTCTCTCTATGTTCATTGCTGAATTCTGACAATAGTTTAACAACTGATTATAATGCTAGTCATTAAGAAGTGTAAAGAAAAGTATGTCGAGTCGCAGTATTATCTTATTCCGTCATTGAACTACGTGAAAGAAGCTGCAAAAGGACGGAAATGTGGGTAAGTTAAGGTGAAAGAACTATAATGCCGTGATTACTGGCTCTTGTGCATTCGCCTCTTGTGTTGTACCCGACCAGCATCAGGCGGTCCCTTTGGCCTTATCTGCTCGTGCTGGCTTCTGTAACACCGCTTAGTCCTTTGCAGTTCTTTGCCCACACAGCAGCATGCCCTCTTGTTAGACTTTGCTCTGAAGCCACTGGTCTCTCAGGCATCACATCACTACTTCCCTTCACACCATTGTATCATGCTCATATACCACTCCTTACTCTCACATTTGCCATCACACCACCACCCCTTACACCAACCCTTTCCCTCACACCACCACTACTTGCACTCATACCACGACCACTAACACTCATACCACCTCTTGTCCTCACACCACCACCCTCGCACCTTGCCTTCACACCATTCCTTGTCGTCTCGCCACCACCTATTGCCCTCACACCACCACAGCTTACCCTCCCACCTTTTCCTTCTGTCACATCACCCCTGCCCTCATACCACCCCTTGCCCACGCACCCCGACTTGCCCACACCAGCACCCAGACTCCCACTAGATCACTGACAATACAGCACCCAACCGCTCCCAGAGCTCGTAAAAGGGTCACCTCCACTGTATCATCACCTCCTCTCCCCCCCCCCACCTCCCACCCCAACTTCTTGCACTGGCGTGTTACAAAGCGAAGGTCTTTGGAGGAGTTATTGATCCTTGTGTTTTTTGCCTCTGTGTGTGTGTGTGTGTGTGTGTGTGTGTGTGTGTGTGTGTGTGTGTGTGTGTGTGTGTGCGCGCGCGCGTTTTTAAGGTTTTTATTCTTCGTCGGGCGTAACCACTATTCAGAGCTCATTTATCCGTCTTTTAGAACCTTGACTAGGAAATAGCCAGTAATCACTCAAAATGTTATGATCTAGCTCTTAAGCACATGTCAGATGTAGAAAGACGTATTTAATTGACTCATCAAGTACACGGAAATGCACGAGTATTGTAAATTGATATCTAGGAATGGTGAGTATCCAGTTTTGCTCTGCTTGTGATGCAAGATTGATTTCGATTCCGTTTCATTGTAGTCTGTTCAGGAAGTAAGCTGAAACTCCATTTTCGTGGCTTGACACATATGATTTTTTATAGAATATTTCTCATTATAACAAGAAAGAATAAATGGATATCTATTTGAAAAAAAAAACATAAAGTCGTTTTTGAATTTACGATAAAACCACTTCCACAGCTTAATGAACTGAAATTAAACTGTCCCCAACACTTGTGAAGGTTATGGTTTTTAACTCTTGGTCAGAGTGAATACAGTCTTCTCTTGGTATTCCTCTCCCTCTGTGGTGACTCTAGTGCACAGTCGTGATCTGTAGTTTTTTCTCCTCCCATGTTGAAGGCAAGTTGAATCTAGGGATGTTTCTGCACAAGAGCTCATCTCAGCAGTGAACAAACAAACGACCTAACAGTCATTATGTTCAAGTGCTGTGCAACCCTAATGCAAAAACGCCCCTGGATTATGCTCGCCTTCCGACCAGAGTGGGATAGATATTATAGATCATGACTGTGTCATGTGGCAAAGACAGAATAAGTATATGAATGAAAACATATTTCCTTCTGCATGATTCACAGTGTATAAGCACGATTTACGTTGTATAGTCATTCATACACATATCCAGGCACTGCGTCTCAGCTACATATACGCCAGAATAATTTCACCTGTGTGTGTATGAGTGTATGTACCAGTTTGTATGTTCGTGGGTGTACCTGAATGTGTCTGTGTGCGTGTGTGTCTATGTAGGCGTGTTGGGCTGATGTATGCGCCTAGGTGTTACGTAGAGTATTTATCTAGATGTCTGAATTACTTTTGAAAGCAAGTTGGTCATTACTGAGATGGTCTGACAAAAGATTGTTTCTGTTCTCTGGTAAACATGTAATGTATGAGCGTGTGTGCGTTTAGTAGTGTGTGTGATATGAGTGGAAGTGTGTGTACGTGTGTGTGTGTGTGTGTGTGTGTGTGTGTGTGTGTGTGTGTGTGTGAGAGAGAGAGAGAGAGAGAGAGAGAGAGCGCATACCACTCTCATAAGACAACACTCAAACACCAGCGCTCACAAGAGAGAAGAGACACGAATAAACATCAACCAGCGCAAATAACAGCAATGCAGTATAAAGGGTACATAAGTTCTTAAGCAGTTCTTTTGATCGCTTCTCAGACACACAGCCAAGGAGTCAAAGGCCGCAAGCGAGGGGAATATAGGCTACAGAAGGCCAGTCGCCCGGTAATGTCTTTATTACTGCCTCATGCATATTCTCAGATCCCCGACAACCCAAGTGCTGATTGGTCTTTGAGGAGGAGGAGGAGAGGATCTTTTTGTGGTCGTTCAGAGAGGCCATTAACACAGTAACACGACGTCTTTATTATATTTTTGATGCCTCCAGACGATTTCGTTCAGCTTAGGGGGGATTTTTTTTTCATGCCAGAGGTCAAGCCTTCATTTACTTCTGCAATACAACTGGTCTCTTTCCAACTCAGTATAATTGTAGCTAATTAAATAACATATATGGTATAGGACTGAAGTATTTAACACTATAAATATCACAATGTCATATTTATTTTATTACTTTTCCTAACAGACGATTTAGCCATCAAAGGAAAGTCCCTCATACTGAAGGGGTTAATAAAGGCTGTATCCATCCCTTCCGTTCGTTTTGTTCGTTTATAAAGGCACCAACATGCTTGCATGCATTGGCCTTGGTCAATGGCGGTTCTCCACGCTGCTCGATCTCTACTAGCCTCTTCATTCAGTCCCATATCCCTGAGATCACACTGTATGACCTCATTCTAGGTATTTTTCGGTCTGCCTTACACAACTCTACAGTTACAAAAGTCTGTGATAAGCTAAAGAAAATCTCATCTAGCTCCAAAGTTATTAATATCTTTCTCTCTCAGCCTCCACTTCTAAGCAAATCACATCTCAAGCTTTACCCAGCTCTCCTCATGCAGCCGCAGGTCACATTCTGGCCAGGTTTGCATAATTTGAGGCGATCCTGATATTTGGCAGCGAAAAAAAAATCCTATTTATTTTTTCCCACTGAGGGCGGTCGTGTGGTGGAAATGGAGCTTGTGTGCGTGTAAATCCCTAGCCCAGCGGGGAAGGTGGGGCTGGGGAAGAGAGTGGAGGCTGAGGGAACGTAGGGAAGAGGGGTTAGGGAGGTGTGTGTGGATGGGACTGAAGTAGGGAAAAAGTGGAGAAGAAGCTTGAATGCGTTATTGGTTTCAGGGATGGAGGAAAGTAGGCGGGCAGTGGGGAAGGAGTTGGAAATGAAGAGGTTTTAGCGTGGTGAAGTGGAGAAGGGAAGAGAAGAGTAATTAAAAGTGGAGAAAGGGTGTGAAAAGGGTGGATACAAGTAGAGGAGGATGTGGAAGGGAGCTATGAGGGATTGTGGTGAGGAAAGGATAGGGAGGAGTGATTATATCTGGGGGAATGTTAAGGAACTGGGGTTAGAGGTAGGAGCTGGGGGTCAGAATTTGAAGGAAGGGTAGGTGAAGAGGGGTGGGGGGAAAGGGGAGAGAGACTTGGCGGAGAGAGGTTGAAGTGGTGTGGAGACGTGAGATTGTAGGTGTTTAGTTAAGAAGGGTTGGAGGGGAATGAGAGTTTGAGGTGAATGGAAATTGGTGGGGCGAAAATGAGTATTCAAAACAATAGGGAGTCAGTCTTAAGTTTGTCCGTGAAACAATGTCCTGGTTGGTCAGATTTCACCTTAATCCTTTCAGTACGATGATTTCTTTTATTATTAATGGTACCATCAGACGTTTATATTCAGCTTATAAGAGGCTTCTCAAAATGTATGGATTAGCCTTAGTCTTCATTAAGCTCCACAACACTATAGGTCTTTCTTTATCTCTTTGACTTAGAGGACGCTTTACTCGAATGTATGTATGTATTACCTCCGCCAACGAAGTTGAAGGTTATGTATTCATCCATGTTTGTCTGTTTGTTTGTTCTCACGGTATCTCCAAAAGGTCTTAGTGAATGTCAATGAAATATTGTGGAAGGGTATGCCATGGACCAAGAAAGAATTGACTAAAGTTGGGGGCAGATCCGGATCCAGATCCGGAGTATCCCGCACAATATCTCAAAAAAAAATTATCAGTGAATTTCAGTGAAACAGTGTGGAAGGGTGGAGCATGGGCCAAAAAAGAATTGATAAAATTCTGAGGCAGATCCGTATTTGGATCAGGATCCTATGTATCTCGCACAGTATCTCCAAAAGCACTCAACTTCAATAAAATTTTGTGGAAGAGTGGGCCATGGGTCAAGGAACAGTTATTTAAATTTGGGGGCGGATCCGGATCCTACGTATTCCACACAATATCTCCAAGGATCCGGATCCTTTTTTAATGGCATTGGCGAAGGTATGCGCTCTGTGAGTGCAATCTAGTGTTATTCTTTTCTCCCGTACTTTGGCTTCGTCCAGTTTAGGAGAGTCCCCAGGTAGTGAAGGAGTTAATGAAGGCTATAATTTACCTCTACAACTCGAAAACCTCCTGAACTAAACAGAACACTGCACACCAATAATAATAAATAACAATGATAATAACAGCAATAACAGCAATAATAATAATAATAATAATAATAATAATAATACTGTAATAATAAAGCAAGATCGATAGCCGGAACAAAGGATGACGTCATCACAATGAGGGAATGTCTGTGGGAATCAAGCTAAATGTGACTGGAGTAGTTTATAAGAAATTCCTCAAGAAGAATAAAGTTTAAGAGATGCTTATTGACGGTACGAAGGTCATGACGGCAGATAACTCTTGTTCTGCCAATCCTTCCCTTGAATACGATCCACAGTAACAAATGCTGCATCCAAGTCATTTATTATAGTGCTGGGTGAACGGGGCGCGGAGTAAAAAAAATGAAAGAAAGAAAGAAAAAAGGAGAGAAGAAAGAAAAAAGGAGAAAAGAAAGAAAAAAGGATAAACCCTACCCTTCAGTCTGACCGAGTCGAGAATCGAATTTGGGTTATTCCACATGCGATCTGGACGCGTTAAACTCATATACTTTCGGCCTACAGCTGCTCCCGGTACCGCACACTGGTGCTGGAGAGCGACACCTTCACGTGGTGGCACCAGTATATTAGGGCGGTTCTACACCAACGTGCCTAAGCTTCCTCGTTATCCCACGAAAGGAGGATGGTGTATTTCAGATGAATCCGGGGCCACAACTGTAACAAGTGCACAGTCTGAGGTACTTTAGATTATAATGCATGCAGACGTACGACCGGCTTTTGATCACTATAATCATAAGTCGGAACACTGATCATCTACCTGTACACCTGTCTGTCTGTGTCTGGCCGTCTGCCTGCCTCATACCAGTCACTCATTCTCAGCGTTAATTCATGGTATTCGTAAGTAAGTATGGCCCCAGGTTCCTCTTATCTCCCGTCTTTTCCCCCGCCTGCCACTTCAACCTGTCGTCCCTTATGTTCTCTATTTTATCCCTCCATCTCGTGCTCGGTCTCCGTCTCCACATTTTCTCATCACAAAACACACGCATAAATTTTCATTTCGTACAGGGCTATGGAGTTGTTATTCATGTATGTAGAGATTCACATGCAAAATACGCCTCGAAACCCCAAGTAATCAGGGGCTTATATCGACTACTGTAGAGATTAATATCGGCTACTACAGAGAATAATACTGGCTACTGCAGAAACTAATATCGGCAGCTGCAGAGACTAATATCGGCTGCTGCACGCGGTTGGAAGCTGGTATTTATTTACTTATGACTATATCTCTCTACCTAGTGGGGGAAAAAAGGGCAGTAATATCTTCAGTTCAGGAGGTTGTTTAGCACCTTTCCCTTAGCCATATATTTAGGCATGTTTTACCTTATTATTCCCCTGTTGTTGTTTTTTATATTTGTTCTGTATCAACATATCCGACAAAAATAATATACAAGAGTCGTTAAAGAGGAGGCGGTGACCAGTCGGTAGAAAGGTAGTCCGCTGTCTCACTGGGCCCGGACTCGAATCCCGGCTGGGGCAGGGAACAACTTAAAGGATTTGAATTTTGTTAAAATAAACGTTACTGAGCTACCATTAGACCCGCTGACATGTCATAAAAATACCTTCACTGATACCAGTCCTGTATGAGACAACCGTAGCCTGTATTCAGTATGGACGGTGGGGGTTAATGCCGAAGCAGTGACATGTGGAGGTGTATGGTATGTAGGAGGACTCAGGGAAGGGGTTCTTTAGCCTATGCCCAGAGTCACGCATATTGAAAAAAAAAGTGACCTAACATATAAACAAACGCTGATCAGGAACAGGTGCCATGGAGCGTCTTTGAGCCCTTGAGTACGGTAATAATATAGGGAAAATTTTCGAGAATTAGAAGTTAGATATATTCTTTTCGTGTTAGAGCGAGTTACATAGATTCATTAGTACTTCCATAACTAGAGGTCTTTCCAGTAAAAAAGAAAATAATCTAGTAGCACCAAGATGAAGAAAAAATTCCGTCTTAGTGCTGAAAGTGTAAGCTGAACTGAATACACACCACAGACACTGCCACGCAAAAAGAAAAAGATTATATTTTTATCTGTGGACTACAATCATCTCGTGCACAGTCCCAGTCTTCTCCAAGAACACGAGCCTCAGCATTCATTGATACATCCAGGTTCCCATTTGTACAGCTGGCCTAACAGGATAGTAGTTGTTGCGACCCCAGGCTAATCTGGACTTGAATCTGGTGCACTGTAATCCAGGCTTAACCTTAACCCTCTTCTGCAGCCCACCATCCTCTC
>JAGKTI010001264.1:20736-33279 GCA_018397915.1 Birgus latro | reverse complement strand
CAACCACCACACCAGTTTTAATACCAAGACTAGCCCAGCGAGACCACCGCCACCCTACTTCACATACCACTACTAGTCAGCGTCTCACACCACCACCCTAACCTGTCACACCACCACCCACTTCTCACAGCACGACAAGCCTCCCTCTCACACCACTATTCCCACCTTTCACACCACCACTTCTTATACCACGGCTAGTTCACCTCTCACACCACTACACTCACCTCTCACAATACCACCTCACCTCTCGCACCACCACCCTACCTCTCACACCACCACACCCCACACCTCCACACCCCACACATCCACACCCACCTCTCACACCACCACACCCCACACCTCCACACCTTCTCTCACACCACCACCCCACCTCACACACCACCACCCCACTTTACGCACCTCCACCCCACCTCTCACATCACCACTCCATGTCACACATCACCACCCCACCTCACACACCACCATCCCACCTCTCACACCACCACCTTAAGGCACGGTAAACGTCAGCCGAGTATATTTAGTTGAGGGTAAGTATTGAGCCTGAGGATGTTAATACGGTCTTAATCAGCCCTCTCGTGGTCGCGTCAGCAGTGTTTTACTTATACAGGTTTACATCATCATCATCATCATCATCCGGACCTCCTCTCCCACCCTAGGGCAGGCATGGTTTTAAGCAGATATGTGGGAAGTGAAGCCTGAGAAAATTAATACTATTCCCATTAACAGTCACCTCAACTCTGTTATTGTTATTGTTGCTGGTACTAGAAGATTTTATTCAATCCTTGGAGTCTGAGTGTTATACCCTTCATCCGATTACATTTGTTTATATAGACATACATACATACACTCATACATATAGGTAAATTCAGGTATTCTCTACATTTACTCGTATACTCAGCTGAGAAAAGATTTCTGGTAATGTATAGATTAGATAATAGGCTTCATTAATCACTTCGCTACAATAGTTCCTTCGTAAATTGAATAAAATAGTCTGATATTAGCAGATGTAAATTTATGGTCTGATTGATGGGGCTAAACATGATTATGAAACCCCAAGCGGTAGGAGAAAAGACCGTAGAGTTATTTAGTATTTGCCTGGGTGCGTTTGAGCTGAAGGATGGAGAGGGGGTAAGGGGCGGCCTGTTACTGTATTATCGTAGGATTAGGAGGCTCCCTGACATCATCATCATCATCATCATCATCATCATCATTATCATCATCATCATCATCATGTCTGTTTCTGCTTACAACTCATGTGCATTTTCTTGTATGGTGTATCTGCAGTCTGTGTCGATGCTGAAGAGAAGTGTTACAAAATCATTGGATGTCATGTGTAAAATAGAGCGTGAAGAGGTAACGGAAGACCTTCTAAGCTTATAATAATGCTGTCGTGTGTGTGTGTGTGTGTGTGTGTGTGTGTGTGTGTGTGTGAGAGAGTGAGAGTGAGTCTAAGTGTGAGAGAGAGAGAGAGAGAGAGAGAGAGCGAGACAAGGGGGGGGGGAGAAACCGAACACCTGATCCAATTATTTCAAGTAAAGCAGTGTATTCTTATGGAGTTTGAGTCATAGTTCCTCACGGCTTAGAGTTCTTGCCTGACTAGCAGAAGGGAAGAAAAGTAGAATAAACGAAAGATCAAGGGTAATTTCTAGAGACTGAGTAGGAGAGAGAATCAAATAAAAAAGAAAAGATAAAGGAGGAGTAATTATTAGAGACAGAATAGAAGGTTAAATAAAAAAAATATGATCAGTAATGAGCTATTTTTAGATAGAATAGGGGAGAAAATCATGTAAAAAAAAGAAATGATAAAAGTGGGGTAATTTATAGAGAGAACAGATCACAGAAACAAGAAATAATAAGAGAGGAGTTATTTTTAGAGACTCACTGAGGAAAGTAAATCAACTTTTAAGCACGTGGCTGGCACTGGGGGTATGAGTTTTAATTTTCCTAGATGGCGTTCCCAATTTCCCCGGTGCTTTCTTTCCCGTGCGTCTCATTATGTTAAGAGGCACTGAGAGAGAACAGGGTGGGAGTCGTAACCCTCCTGAACCGTCGGCTGGTTCCATTATCGCGGCCTGGCAGTAAAGATCTTATCCCAAAACATCATCGTATCTCATAGAGCCAACCGTCTGCCGACAGCTCTATCGGGAAAGGCACTACCCAGGCTCTTATTCCAGGGGTTACGAGAGCTGGCTTGACCGTATTGTAGGTGGCGTTGGAGGCCTCGTAGCACCTCTACTTTGGCGATTTATTTTGCATATTAGTCCTTTTATCCATGCCTGTTTTACTAATACAAACTACGTCGCTACCAGTAGTAGTTTTAGCCCCAGGGTTATGTGAAACATGAACCCTGTGGACTGCAGACTGAACCTTTCTTTTTCCGTAGGTCCAACATTCTCCTCTCAGGAAATATGGAAAGGACTGAGGGACGTTTGTATATTTGGATAGCAGATCTGCCCGGAAATATCAGTGCCACCCCGTGAAGGTGCCGCTCTCCCGCAAAAACGCATGATATAAAAACATAGCATTTGGTATACATAATAAATCGCTAAAGAATATCTGCAACGAAACCAGTGCTACCTAGAATACGACCCTACCGGAGAGCAGTTTTCTAGCTGGCAAACAAGGCTTTAAAGCACCTCATCCTTTGCCATCAGTTTTACATATTACACCTTAACATTCTTGTTTATGTAATATCATTGTAATATCAACATTGTATCGGTAATAATTAGGAGGATATTGTAATGTAGGATCAGTAACAATTAAGAGGATATTGTGATGTAGAACTAATCGCTGAAGAGGAGGTGCTACGAAACTTCCAGAGCCATATGGAATACGGCCCTCTTCCTGTCCAGTGGGACCCCGAGAAGAATGACCTGGAATGTAGCTGGATTTAGAGCCTTGGGGAAGTTTTGTAAAGTGTACTAAACAATTTCCACTGTAACCTAAACTCCACTGTAGTGAATTATCATCGGAAATCCGTACAGTCACGCTATTAAATGATGTTACAAAGTCCACTGAAAATGAATGGGCTTTGTGACATCACTTCCTAGCGCGATTGTACATTTCATATTCATTTTCATTTCCAGTCTGGTTGTGAAGTGTTTGGAAGCTGTAAGAGTGAAGATGAAGGTATAGACAAGCAATTTTATGTATGACTTATGTTTAGGAAAGTATATGAATGCAGCCCCTGGACCCGCATTTATAAACCCCAGTATTTAACCGCTTAGTCTAATGTATTTTCTACTAGACGGTTGTCTTCAGCTTAGGATATCTGGTGGTAACGAAGAGGATGAAGAAAGTTTTAATGTTACCCCTCCAGGTCGATAATTCCACCCTAAGCTTAGTTAAACTACGTAACAGCAGCAAGATGTAATTGAATAATACGTCATTAGAGTTAAAGGGGCTTAAGGTTTATATATAAGTGCGTGTATGAACGTACATCTTCACTTACATACTGAACACATCACAATCAAATCAGAGTGAATGTTGAAGCGATGTGATGGGAAACATTGAAACGACCGGTTATAGTAGGTAATTGTAAAGTAACTTGCCCATAGTCCTTTACTCACTCCGTTAAAAAAATGATAATAATAATAATAATAATATGTTTCTAATGGAAAAGAATATTAGAGTTTTTCTGACTGTGAGTGTTAATAGTGAATATGAACACACTCATGAGAGGGTTAAGATCCTTCCTAAATGCTTGGCCCGATGAAGGTCTGTAAAAGGCGCTGCACTGCACTTAGCATGCCAAGTTAAGTTCCACCATCAAGTGTCTAAATCGTCAAAGCCAAACAAATGTGTTCACCGAGAGAGAGAGAGAGAGAGAGAGAGAGAGAGAGAGAGAGAGCGTTGCTTGCCTTGCTTTCAGAAACATAAAAGGAAAAATTTTGAACGTCCGTCTCATATGTAAAACAGAAAATGTATTGTTTTCAGTTATGACATTAATTACGGTGAACAAATGTGGCGTGAACTTTAATTTTTAATCACTCAGAAATAGCAGACGTCCTCAAACATGCGGTCAGACATCAAAGCATCGTTCAAGCTCAATTTCATCGATTCAAGAGGCTACCATCATTCCTTTGCAGATTCTTCTTCCTAACACTGAAGCCGAAATTGCACAATAACTGACGTAACCAACCATTAATAATCCATGCAGGTAAAATTCACTTACTCTCGCTGCTCCGTAACTTGCTGTATTCAATGCAGGTAGTAAAATCCACCAAAGCAATTCATTTCCTTAATTAGCCCATCAAGACTGGATTGTGTTGCTCCAACCGGACATGCGTCTAGATATGCCCTGATCTCCTACCCCAAATAATAGCAAAGCACCTCATCCTGACTTGGTATTTGTTGCTCGTACTAAGACCCGGTTATAATCCAAACCTGTATAATTCCACGTTGCTGCGGTGTAATTCAGCGTGTGTTGGGCAGGGGAAGCGTTTGCCTGGAGACGAAGATTTAGTGGGCAGGGGAAGTATTGTGTAGTGGTCAGTAGAGAAAACTTTGGTCAGTCAGTGTCTTTGGGCTTACTCCCTACCCCCTACACTCGCTTACCACCGAGTCACCTATTACACCACAACCCACACCTTCAGCATCACCGCCCCGTCGTTTGCGCCATCACCCCACCAGTCACACCACAACCCCACTTTCAATGCCATCACCCCCCCCCCCTCCCACCCCCCCACCCCCCCGTCCATACCACAACCAAACCTCTTGCCACTCCATCTTTTGCATCACCACTCTATCTCTGACACCAACACTCCTGTTGCACCACCACTCCACCTCTCACACCACCACATCACCACCTCCCACGCCTCCATCCCACCTCCCACACTTTCACCTCACCTCACAGACCAGTATCATCTCTCACACCAACATCCCACCTCTCACACCATCACCGCACCTCTCACATCATCCCTTCCCACACGCCACTACCATCTCTCACACCATCACCCCACATCTCACACCATCACCGCACCCCTCACACCATCACCGCATCTCTCATACCATCACGCTACCACACACCACAATCCCGCCTCTAACACCAGACTCTCACACCACCACGCCGCCTCTCACACCAGGCTTTCATACCAACACCCTGTCTATCACACTACCACCCTGCTTATCACACTACCACCCCGTCATTCACACCACCACACACCACCACCCCACCTTTCACACCACCACCCCATCTCACACACCATCATCCCCCCTCTTACGCCATATTCCGCCTTTTGCGCCACCTCGCCACACCACCACTCCACACCATCACCTGTCTCCCTCTCGTATCATCACTCCACCACGCTTCGCACCACCACCCTACCTCTCAGTCTCACATCACCACCTTCCATCGCACTCCACCCATTCCCCCACCACTTCAAGGGCGTGTCGACGGTGGTGCCCCTGTGAGAGCCAAGTAGCCGCACCTTCAGATATAAAAGCCCCTAGAAGGACTCATCTCACGCTGGGAGTACGTGGGTCAGGTCAGGCAGGAACAGCCCTGACACCACGGGAGTCCACATCGTCTGTCCGAATCCATCACCACCTCAGAGCGAACAACTGCATGCCACAGAACATCTTCGGGAACATAAACTGGTGTTCTGTAACGAATGGGTTAATGAAATATATATCTAATCCGCACAGCAGTCAAAATCTTTACTAAGGTCAATAATATCTTTGGAGGATAAAAAGAAAGGCATCTGAAAAGACGCCATTGTATCGAAGGGGTTACATATAAACACTAAATCCCTTAAAAAATGAACAGACTGAAGTAAGAACGAACTGTCATCTGGCTGAGTATTAGGTTGACGTGGATTTTTACGTATGTTAAACAGGGTGAACCAAAAGTCAGTGCACTCTGGAAGTATATATCAGGAAACATAGTACGGTACAGTATTTTTAACCTCTACTGCGTGATTATTTGTTATTATTGATGATGGGGCTATATTTTTCGCTGTATATTTAGATTAGAAAGATCTCATTATGCCATTTCTTTAACATGCAATTCCATTTATTTTTTTTCTCGTTACCTCCAAAGAGGATAAAGGAATAATCCAGCTGACGCCTATTCTATACTCTGTTCACTTTAACCTGGTCCAGATTTTTTCCTTTTGCAGCTTATTCTCGTAGCTCAGTGGTAAAGACAGTATGCTAAGCCTCTGTATCCTTTCCTTGGCACTTCTTCGTGACTAGCAACATATTCTAGCCTATTGTTACAACTCAAAATTCTGAATGGAGAAATTGCAGCTTTAGGCTAACGAGTAAAAAGGGTATAGTGTATTTTTTGTTACCATACATTTAACGTTGAAAAGACCTCTCGTATTATTAGAGCTTGTATCTAACCCCTCCAGTAAAAAAAGAAATCAAGTTAATGTTAAGGTTAACAAAATCGTCAGGGGATAACACGAGTAAAATGGAAAGACGTCCCTTAGCGCATTGGCTTAATTACCTAACCCATCCAGTTTTTTTTTCCTTTAAGTTTATCATAAGTTTAATCAAATCGTAACAGGATAACAAGAATAAAGTGGAAAAGACGTCCCCCAGCTTAGTGTCATAATTAACCAGATTGCCCCCGGCCCTGACCCTGGTGGCGGCCATGAATATTACATCTTAATATCCAGCACGACTCTGCCCGGTTTGGTGCGGTTAAGGAGATTTAGGGAGCATCTTAAGGGCTCATTACTCTCCTCGCAGGGCCATTATTCACAGGGTTATTAGCTCCAGGAATGGCGAGTAATTACTGACTTAATGATTTTCACACCGTAATTTTATCTTACAGTTGAAGGTGTATATTGTTTTATATATGTTACATCCGTTTGTAAAATTGTTTGGTTCATAAACTGGGCCGATCTCTTGCAAAGTTATTGAAATGAGCAATCTGACTACTCCTTTCCCCTTATAGGTAAATAAATCGGCCAAGTCATGATTTGGGCGAGCTTAGTTTTATCTATTGGACGGAAAATAATTTATGTGCAGTCTCTTGTAAATTGAAAGTAATATCGTCCCAGCAGGTAGGCAAGAACTACAGGAATGAAAGAAGGAAGGAATGGTAATCGTGATCTTGCTTAGATTATGGCAGTGGTAAGTCCCGTTGCATCGGAGAGCACCTTTTAAACAGGATCAGCACTTGAATATATGTGGTTCTTCTACATCGACATGAAAACAGCTGTCAATTACCAATGTTTTCCGCGAGAACTTTTAGTTATATCGTTTTTTGGTGTTAATGATGAACTATGTCGGTGGGGCCAGTATATTTTACCCGTAATTTTCCCCGTCTCTAGCCCCAGTCTGGCAACCACCTTTTCTTACCTCATAAACATAGCTCCATTTACATAGATTTATTTCTTTACCCCGAGCGAATCGTGATACCACCAATCCCTGTTGTATATTGCTCATAATCTCCTACATATTGTTATCCATTTCATTAACTGAGGAGCTTAAGGATATTTTCACTAACCGAACAAAAAAACTGGATCAAGTGAAGCATTTAAAATCAGAAAGGCTTATTTTCCAGTGCTGCTTATTGAAATAGTTGGAGTTGTTTGTCTTCTTTGTTATTTATATATGTCATCAATCAGTCAAGCAAAGATGTTTGTATAAATAGATAGATAGATATTGTTTGATTAAATAATAGATTTGATGTGGTTTCTATTTTTTCAGGTAGGTCTTCATGCAATACCTGGTCTACACATGTAAGTAACAGTTCATCCAGTCCATAGCAGTTGTCTCATTCAGAACTTACGTTGTCGTTCCATGTTAGATTTTTCATTCTTCATATACTTCCAGTACTTGATTCACTTATTTGTATTACTCATATTATATTCCCTCACGAGTGCTTTTCCAAACTGTTAATTTCTCTCCCGTGGTTGATTTCCTTACGTCAGAGGGTAGCTGTCTGGGACTTGCCTCTTCAGATTTGCCGTCTCACATCTGATAATCTTGAGTAACCATGAGAGAAGTTAACAAAGCTCCGAAATTACCCGGGGAGATCGTCAGAAGCATCAGTATAATGGTAGGAAGATAGTAAGAACCTGTGGTAACTAGGAATGAAGATCGTAAAAATCCTAAATAGCCTGTAAAAAGATCGTAAGATTGTGAAGTAATCTGGTAAGAAAATCGCTAGAATCTGCAATACTTTGAAATAAAAGTCAGACATTTTTTAAATAAAGAGAACCGAATAATCCGACGGAACATTGCAAAAAAACTGAGGTACTTGGAGTGAAAATCATATGAAGAAACTAAAAATAATATCGTAAATATCTGAGGAATCGTAATAATATCGTAAGAATCTGAAGAAAAGTGGTAAGAAGGGTGTAGGAATGAGCTATCTTTAAATGAAAATCTTATGAATATTTTTTAAAATGGTAATAACATGGTAAGAAACTGAGGTAAACTGAGAGGACAGCCGTAAGAAATTGAAGCATAACCTCGACAGTTCGTAAGGAAATGAGGTAGCGTGGGAGGTAACATCCTGTTAGGGGTGGCCTAGACGGAATGACCTCCAGGTGTTTTTGTCTCTACTCGGTAACGACCTTCAGACGTAGTGACTTAAGAGGAAAACCATTGTTCTTACCCCAGCAGGACTATCATCTCGCTTTTGTGCCACTATTTGCCTCTTTTTCGTTGTTCTCTGTCTTGTTCTGTGCCACACGCAGTTTTGATGCCTTCTTTCCCTCCCTTCTGTTGCTTTAAATTCTCGTGTCTTCATTGTTGTCCTTTTCTTGCTTAAAACGCTAACGTCGTGATTCTTTCATCTCTTGCTTTAAAATCTGGTGTCGACTTTCTCTTGTTTTTACTTCTCTCCCTCTTTCTGCCTTTCTCTTGCATAATAGTGGTCTCTGTCTCTTTCATTTCCCCCATTTACTCCATTCTCTCCTTAGTAAATGAAAGATCTTCTCTTATGTATATTACTTCATTGTTTTGCCTACTCGGATGTAAAGATCTAATGTAACCTGAGAGAGTTATCGAAAGAAAGAAAATAACATGACCGGATCCTAGTGAGAATTCGAAGTAATTTGGCAGAGTATTAAGGCAGTATCAGATATCAGTACCTTTGGCCCCCCAAAAAAACACCTTGCATTTGCGTAAACGGTCCAGACATTTATGGGAAGAAATAATTACAGGGAAATAGTTACCGGGAAAAGATGAGTACTTGCAAGAGTATTAGGATCCATGGTACAAAGATATGGTCAGAACACAGTGCCCTTGATTTCAGCAACACTGCTCTCTTGGACTGAGAATCCAGGTGTCTGAGTTCTGAAATAAAAATACTCATTAGAAAGCTAAGTTGTTTGGTACGGAAGGAGGGTCAAAACACATTGTCCTTAACGCCAACAACAAAACAGCCCGATCCTAATAACTCCTGTAAGAGTTATTTGATACGATTGTAGGATCATAGCAAAATGCCCTTGACCCTCAACAACAGCAACAGCACACCCACCCCGCGACTGAGAGGCCGAGTCGAGATGTTTGAGGGCAGAAACAAGTGCAAGGAGAGCCTCAAGTTCCCCTATTACCCGGGAGACGGAAAAACTCGCCCTGTCAGCCCCGCGCGGATAAAACTGACCTGCTACACCCAAACCCCATTAGCCTGACTCCCCCTCCCCCTATCTCCCCTCCCTCAAGCTCCCCTCCCCTAACCTCCTGCCACCCCTCCCTCCACACATACACCTTCCACCCACACGCTTTTCTCTTAGGTATTTTCTGGAAGTAGATTGGAGGTATGGCGGGACAAAGAACGAAGTGAAACGATAACGTGTAGGAACAGGGGATAGTAGTTTTAATTGGTTAGAGGACGTGGTAGTGGGCTGTGACAAAGAGAATTACAGAATTTTTTCGTCGTGGTCACTCTGCATGACCTATAGGATTGGACGTCTGACAAGGGAGAGAGATGGATAGATAGACAGATAGATAGAGCCAGATAGATTGATAGGTAGATAGGGCAACCCAGGGTCCACGATGCATGGTCCCCGGATCATGAATTCCATCACTCACACTTTCCATTCACAACCTGGACAAAATAATGACCTAAACACTCGAGAATTAAGGAACTAGGATATAAAAAATTGCGGACCCTAAGCTGTCGAGAAAACGGGACCTAAACTCTCAAGAATACGCTACCGTAAGCGCTGGCGAATACAGGAATACGGACTCCAGGCTCTCGAGAAAACGGTACCTAAGCTCTTGAGAATACGGTACCTAAGCTGTCAAGAATACGGACCCCAGGTTCTTCAGAATACGGGACCAAAGCTTCTCGAGAATTCGGAACCTAAGCTCTCAAGAATACGGACCCCAAGTTCTTCAGAATACGGGACCAAAGCTGCCAAGGATACGTGACCCAAGTTGTCGAGAATACGGAACCTAAGTTGTCAAGAATACGGGACCTAAGCTATCAAGAATACGGACCCCAAGTTCTTCAAAATACGGGACCAAAGCTGTCAAGGATACAGGACCCAAGTTGTCGAGAATACGGGACATAAGTTCTCAAGAATACGGGACGTAGGCTCTCGATAATACGGGTCCTAAGCTCTGAAGAAGACGGACCCCTTAGCTCTCAAGAATACGGGATCCACGATCTCATTCATTCCATCACCCACTCAACCTTGCCTTGCATTCCAGTGATGGGTCATTAGATACATTGGGCAAGGACAACCCAAGTTCGTCGATGCATGGCCGCCGGTTCATTCATTCCGTCACTCACCCTTGTCGTGCAGTCCAGCGATGGGTCCTCAGACACGCTGGATCGTCGTCACCATGCGAGGTCCTGGTCCACTGGCTATGGCGGCGCCCCGACTCACTGTGTCATTCACGTCAGCAGACTTACTGTGTTGAGGACAGGTATCGGTGTCGACTGCTGTTGCAGGAATGCTTGTGAACAGCTGTCTGAGAAGTTTAAACGCTGATGCCTCTTACAAACTGGAGATGGTACCACTACGGCTGCTCCTGAGGGGATAAGTTTGATTAATTATATACTGTCTTCACTTAGACATAAAACAAAAGATGTTACCACAACGGCTGCCAGTGAGAGAGAGAGAGAGAGAGAGAGAGAGAGAGAGAGAGAAAGAGAAAGAGAGAGAGAGAGAGAGAGAGAGAGAGAGAAAGAGAAAGAGAGAGAGAGAGAGAGAGAGATTAATGGCACAGCAACCCAACAGCTCCAAGATAAACCCAAGAATCTCGCGTCAGGCAATAGATAGATAGACAGATAGATAAACGTACACACAGGTAGATTATTAGGGAGGAAACGTAGCTATCGTCTGCTCTCTGAGATAATGATAGCATAGGAACCCAGTAGCCTCTTGATACTCTCGTGTTTGACGTGTACCAATAGCGTCTGGCAATAGATTGATACACTGATAGATTAACGAACACACAGGCAGATTTTATATTGGAGAAACGGTAACTTTAGATCCAGAGGTAGGTAGACGAACAGACAGGTTGATTTTAAAAGAGAGATACGGAAGCTATTAGACGGATAAAGACACACGGATGTATCATTGAGAGAGAGGGAGAGAAAGAGAGAGAGAGAGAAAGAGAGATGATAGCTGTCACCCACTTCCCCTAAAAAACTAATGGGCAAAGGGACCCGAACCATTGCTCATCTTCGGGAACCCCATTACCTCCCATTCCTCCGCTCTGGAAGCCCATCATGACTGTATCTGGAGGCGTCCGTGTTTGTACTAAAGGGAGTGGCCTCGGTTCGCCAAATGGTCGGTCGATTACCTGTTTGGACAACCTGGCGGAGGGGTAATTAAAAGATAAGGCCCAGATTTAAACGTAGGGCGACAGGTGCTCGAGATAAAGACCGGGAAAGATTACAGAGCATTTATCGGCTTCACAGTCCCATCGTCCGGAGGTGAAATGAGAGGAGGTGTGTAGTGGGGGTGGAGTTTTTCCCCCCTTTTTTTTCGTCTTTTTTTTCTTATTAGTATTAGTTTTCCGAAGCGTTCATGAGTGCCATTCGTCTGTCATTAACCCCCCCTTTTTTTTCTTCTTTTAAAATCAGATTTCAGGAGTGTTCGTGAGTTCCATTTATCTCTGTCTGTTCCCATTTCATTTATCTGTTCGTTTTTTTTTCTTTTTCTTTTTTTTTACCCTTTTCTGCCAGTGGTTTTCAGAAGCGTTCCGGTTCCATGTTTGTCTTTCTACTTGTGGCCATTAATTAAACATGCTTCTTTTAAAATCTTCCTTTATCTCTCTGTTGTCTTCTAAAGCTTATATCATTACAGTGTCGTGTATATCTAATCCTCTGTTATTTTTAGAGTTGTTTACTGGAGGATCTCTCTTATTAGTCTCTGTTTCCTTGTTTTCGAAACCGCTCGTGTGTTCTGTTTCTGTGTTTGTCTGTGGCCCTCAGACACACGTGTATTATATATCTATTCTTCTAAGTATATTGTTTTCACGGTTTCTATTCTGTTATATTTAGAAACGCCTGTATCAGTTCCTCCATTTATTACTGTCAAATATTCATATGTACTTTAATTTTCTCTCTCTCTCTCTCTCTCTCTCTCTCTCTCTCTCTCTCTCTCTCTCTCTCTCTTTCAT